>PVIR01006163.1:0-28064 GCA_004026965.1 Petromus typicus | reverse complement strand
ACTAAATAAAAAGGTTCTGATGCAGAAGCTCTTTACTACTAGACTATAACACAAAGCATGCAGCTTCCAAATTGAGTTAGATGATTACTATGTCTGAGCATGAAATTAACATTCCTTTTCTAAAAACTGACAAAGTTTTCTGCCTCCTATTTATATTACATGATAGGTAACAAATAATTTTATGACTATTTTATGACTTTCACTTGTCAAATAGGACCAGGGGACAGGAAGGCCAGCTCCCCTCTAGGAACACCGGCTGCCAAAAGTTCCCCCCTCACCAGCAGTAATAAAATCAAATTGTCTTTTCCTGATGGGGCAGTCCGGCAGTATCAGGGGACAGTGAGGCCCCCGTGAGCAGGGGCACCAACCCTGATGGAATGAGCCTCAGATGCCCCGGGAGGCCTCTGGCCAGCCTAGAAACCACGTCCTCCTGGTGGTTCTCTTGTTATCCAATTTGTTATAGTCACTAGCTGTGTGACCATGAGGGTGTTACCTGAATTTCCAAATAAGTAACGTGAGAATGATATTAATATCCTATTTCACAGGGTTACAAAGAATGAGATTACCTGTCTTTGTGCCTATCAGCACCCATTTTCGTGAGTGTGCATGTGTATGTGCACGTGTGTATGTGTATGTGTACATGTATGTGTACACATGCACATGTGCACGTGGATGAAGTGCCCACACTTAGCCTGGACTTGGGATCTTCTTGCCTCTGCCCCCCAGTGGGATGAGATGATAAGCGTGTGCCGCCATACCCAGCTCAGTTTGCTTGTATGTATAGTTGATATTGTGAAATAGAAAATATTTAAAAGGAAAGAGAGTGTAGAGGTAAATAACAAGGGGAAAAAGAATGTGACAGTAATAAAGAAAAAAGGAAACAAAGATTATGTATATAGGGGGAGAGGGTTGCAGGGTGAGGGGAGAGGGGAAAATGAGAATCAAGTCATGTCATATTCTGGTACAAACTCTCAACGTTGAATGCAATGATGGTGTGTATTCATAATGTACCAATAAAGATTTAAATTAAAAAAAAACAACAACATTGGGCCGTGGGCTAGGGATGTAGCTCAGTGGTACAGCACTTACTTAACATGTGTGAGGGTCCAGGTTCAATCCTCAACACTGAAAAGTAAGGAATCAAAAACACTCACTTGGCCCTAAGAAAGTCGGAGCTCCCAGGGCCGCGCAGCGTGGCCACAGAGTGGCCTTTTCTATATTAGTACAGGGAGGTCAAGCTCTTGGTGCCACAGGGTTGTAACTATCAATTTAGCCTGTGAAGAGTGGCTCACAACTCCGATAGGAATTCTCAGATTTCAGCTTGTTTTCCTCTCATCATTATTTTCCAATGTCTTAAAAATCCATGGTTGTCATTTTATCCTCACCACAAGGGCCTGGTCACGCTCTGCTGTGGTCGCAGAGTCACAGCAGCAAGGCTGGTTTTGTTCTCTGGGTCTGATCAGAGCTGACTTGGTCTCTTCTCAGGGCAGTGACTCTACTCCTGACCTGCTTCTGCCTCTACCTTCCCTGGCACAAGGCCAGCACATGGCGGCGAGGTTCCACATAACAGAGAGCAGAGTCCAGGACCTGGGACCCTCCTGTCCCGGCACCGGGGATCCCATCCGCTTGGCTCACTCCGATTTGCCCGGACAACAACCAATCGAGAAACGACGGCACAGGGGAGGGGCGGGAGCCTTCCCGGCTGCTCCTCAGAGGGCGGTTCTCACTGCACCTGTGAATCTCCGTCACCGTCACCGAGCCCGTGAACTCAAAACTCTAACTAAACTGGTGGTTAACATATTTTTAAAGATCATGCCTCCTGCCATCTAGAGACAGCTCCAACTGCACCCCACAGACAGCTAACGCTACACATTCAGATGGTCATGGTCTGGGCCAGGTCACACACAGGTGAGATGAGGCTGCACGGTGCAGTCCGACAGAGGGAGAATTCCAGAAACGGGGACGATGTACCCAGACAAGACCTCTGGACAGTCTCAGGATGGGCCTCTGGCGTCAGGCAGTGGAGTGACTTCAGAGAGAACGTGGACTGGACGATGCTGTGGACAGGGCCTGTTTTCTGAATTCCTTGCTCCTGAGCTGCAAAGGACTCCTTGAATCTTTAAATTGAAGAATCTCAGTTTTCTCATCAGTAAGAGATAACCACAGTACTTACATCTCAAAGAACTTCAGTGAATGGGATGTAGTACGAACTTAACAAAAACTGCCCATTACATTTTCAATTATTCCATTATTGGCTTGTAAGGCTTTCTTCAACCCATATCACAGATGAGACAACTGAGTTCCAGATTCCAGAAACTGACCCAACGTTAATGAGTAAAGACCTCTCAGAACAAAGAGCTCATCTTCCTTCTCTTTTCATTTCATCATGGTTCACTTATGAATCTTCTATAAATTCTGGGGGGGCCAGAAATAGGAGGATTTCTCTGGATAAACTGAAGTCACAAAGTTAATTCAGAAGCTTCTATCATTCGGGTCTCTTTGTCTACCAAATATAATTTCTACTACTTTCCCACTCTGTCATCCAGCTCTCCCTTTCAAATCTTTTAAAAAATATTTTTGGAGCTTTGATGGTGGTTCAAGTTTCCATTCTCAAAATCCCTTACCTTGGGCCAATCTGATGCCTCAGAGCTACAGATGCATTGTGCCACTCACACATGTTATGTGATTTTTAGTTTCCTGGGAACAAGAAACAGCTCACTTGGCAACTAGATTTCTATCAGTGCTGTGAAAAATCTTAAGATTTTTTTCCAACAGTGTATGACAAAAGAGAAGCTCTGTACAGTCAGTGGCACTCAGAACAGTCATGAGCTTCCTGAGGGTTCTCCAGAGTTCAGCGTCAGCTACACAGACCAGTGGGTTCGCTTCGGGAGTGTGAGGCACACAGTCTGAGAGGGCAGATTATGGAGTTTCAACCAGAACTCAACAAGAGAGGAAAATAGTCCTTATAACCGTATTAAGAGTAAGACTAGATGGCGCCCTGGGGAGTTAGCTCAGTGGCCCTGAGCCTACCTTGCAAACACAAGGTTACGAGTTCAATTCCTGGTACCACAAAAAAAAATGAAAATAAATAAATAAGTAAAAAGAAAGAAGGAAAACCACATGCCTGGAATGCTACTCTTCCATAAAAACGGGTGAACTTGAGTCATTTGTAGGAAAATGGCTGCACCTTGAGGTGATGGCAAGTGAAATTAACCAGACATACAATCTTAAATAGCACCTGATTTCTCTCTTATAAGAAACCCAAAATATAAAGAACAAAATAAAATACAGATAATGGGAAGCGGGGAGATAGATCTTTTGCAAATGGGAAAGGGGTGAATAGATAAATGCAAGGAAGTGGAAGGAGATGAAAGAAAGGGGATTAAAAAATACTTGAGACATGCACATGGGCCACCTCCCCACCATGAGTGCAATATTATATAATGCAAATGTGTACTGATAACAAATGAAAACTGGAAAACAAGACTGGATGCTGTGGGATTAAAATACAGATACAGCTATAGGTTCAGGGAGTATCTACCTAAAATCTATCATAGCTAAGCATCCTGCCAAGTACTGCAAAAACAAAGATAAGGAAAAACAACGCTATGACCTGGAACCAGGGCAACAGGGAGGACTTTCAAGGAACAGGGTTTACAATGAAAACAAGTGGAGGCAGCAGCAGCCCCAGCAGAGCTGTGTTCACTTGGCCAGCGGCCACCGGAGTACCCGTGCAGATTCAGTGACCTGGAAGTCTGAGCCTAAGCCTGTCCGTTCAGGAAAACCAAAGGAAGCCAACCAATCTCAGACTTCAATCCCTGTCCCCTGGGTTTGCTTCTGCCCACACCACAGGACCAAGTACAACTCCTTTCTTCTTCTTTTCTGAGACAGAGAGAAGGGACTAGCTGTCCTCCCAATAAGCTTTTTTTCCCTGAGAACTTAAAATCCTGATCTATAAGAAACCTCGACTTCAAGGGCCAGGGATTTAACCTAGTGGTTCCGGTGTCTGCCTTGCAAACGTGAGTCCCTAGTTTCATCCCCAGTAAACACATACAACAGTGTTCGGTGTGGTGACTCAAAACCACCAGCAATCAGTACCACATGCCACAGTGTCAGGTGTGGTGGCTCACACCTGTAATCCCAGCACTCAGGAGGCAGAGGCAGGAGGTTTGTTATGAGTTTGATGCTGGCCTGGGCTACAATAGTGAATTTGGGGCCAGTTTAAACTACAAAGCAAAACAGGAAAGAGAAAGAAAGATAGAGGAGAGAGAGGGGTTGAGAGAGAGAGAGAGAGAGGAGGAGGGAAGGAGGGAAGGAGAGGGAGAAGGGAGGCTCTACAGTCATTTAGTAATCTGCACAATGTCCTGGAGCAGGAAACTGCCCCGGAACACCATCCTAAACTCCATGAGAAACGCCAGTCATGGAAAACAGACTAAATGACCTGTAACTAAAGGAAACTGGAGTGAGCACTTTGAATAAATGTGAAAGTTAAAAATTATAATGGGGCTGGACATGGAGGTATACATCTGTAATCCTAGTCCTTGTCAGGGCTCTATAGTGAGTCCAACACCAGACTGGACTACATACCAAGACCCTCTCTCAAAAACCAAAACGACTTATGGGCCACAGATTTAGCTCAGTGGCTTCAGCTCCTGAGCTCGGTGGTTCCAGCACCTGCCTTGCAAGTGCAGGGTCCCGGTTTGATCCCCCATAACCACGTACGACAGTGTCAGGCATGGTCACTCATGCCCACCAGCAATCAGTAACACACACCACAGTGCTAAGCAGGAGTCATGGCTCACACCTGTAATCCCAGCACTCGGGAGGCTCAGGCAGGAAGATAGCTATGAATTCTAGGCTCGCCTGGGCCACATAGTGAGTTCAGGGCCAGCCTGAACTACAAAGCAAGACCCTGTCTCAAAAAGGAAACCAAAAACAAACAAACAAACAAAAACCCCACAACAACAAAATAACCCAACTTCCAGTTGGAGCACAGGCAGATCTAGTCTATGAAGCAGTAGATCTAGTCTATTAAGTTTCCACAGTCACAGCCATTCACGACACATCATTAGGTCCAACCAAAAGCTCAGGCCACATGCGCTGGGCAGACCTGGATCAGCCGCTACACTGAGCATGCACTGCCACGACGTGGAGATGCCCTGTGTCCCCTGCCATTTCCACGGCCCCTTCTGGTTTGCCCAGAAGCTCAGCATCCCGCACTCACTATTCAGTGAAGAACCTGGCGATGCCATACTGGCTGATGTCCTCCCTGTTCTCCAGCAGCTGGTACACCGCATCCTCCATGTACGTGAGCACATGGCGCTGAGCTGTGGACAGAAAGGGAGAGAGTTAGACAGCAAGATGTGAGGGCCTCCCAGCCCAGCAGAAGGCCACGAGTCGATGAAGGTGCCAGCTGTATCCCAGCGAGTGGACTGGGCAGGCAGACAATCCTGCTGGCCCTGAGCTCTGACGCGGAGGCCAAAGTACAAAGCAGCGATGAGTGGCTGCTGCCACCCGACTACCAGCTTTGTGACCCGTCTCAGTGGTCTACACAGACCCAGAGGAGCTGCGGAGACACACTTGGAGTTCTCATCTTAATCTCCCTCTGACCTCTCACCCAGGTTCCTGATTCCAGCCCTGAAGTAGGAGCAATCTGACTGTGAAGAAGTTTCAGTCCCTTCATTTAACAAGCCACTGACAGAGTTTAAGGACCAGCAAAAGTTCAGTATCCTCATCAACAAGAGCATGGAAGCCAAACGTGGTGGTGCATCCCTGTAACCCCGGCAGTCAGGAGGCTGAGGCAGGAAGATCATTGAGAGTTTAAGGCCAGCCCATGCTACACAGTGAGGACCTGTTTCAGATACTGTGTTTTCGGTATCTGTGGTGACTGGGAAAAGTGTGATTTCATCATGGGGTTGTCATGGAGTTCACTGGAACTGAGTTTGACACATGCTCTCTTCCAGAGCTTCATCGTCAGTAACTGGTTGGTACCTGTTTTCTTCTTTATCAAGCATGGAAAGCAGTATAATTGAATTCTATTTCTCTAATTATGGTTCATCAACTCCTCGCTGGGAAACCACATGGGATACCTGAATCCAGGTACTAAAACGCAGATCTGGAGGCTGTTGCAGGAGCTCAGTGCCAGGGTGCCTGCTTAGTTGGGTTTGGGCGAGGCCTTGGGTTTGAGCCTCTGCAACACACACACACACGTAAATTTGTGACCCGGCCATTGCATACTTAGGTGATCTCAAATTTCTAACTAAAGCCCAGTAGTTTTTAACAGGTAGCTTTGGTGTTTCTTCTGTACCCTGAAGTTTCTGGATCACTGGTTAAGAACTTGACCTTCAATATTCAGGGACACCTCAGTTCAACTTGAAGACCCTGGCTTCGAAGTGTCCTGGCTGGGTGACCTTGAGCAAATTCTCCCCAAATCTATTTCCTCTTTACAAATATGGATCATAGCTCTACCATGACTACTGTGTGGGAGTATGAGAATTAAATCAACTAATGCATATAAAGCACCATGCTGCCTGGTGCATAGTATATGCTTGATAAATTTTCTTAAAAGCTAACAGAGCAGCCAAGTATGGTGGCATACACCTATAATCTTGGGAGGCTGAGGCCTGTCTGGGATACAGAGTTCAAGGTCAATCTGACCTATATCAGGAGACTGTCTTAACTGCTCCCCAAAAAACTATCATCAGGGTGCAGTGCACACCTGTAAAAGTACACAGATACTCAAGAATTAAGGGGAGATTGAAAAGTTAAGGCCAGCTTGGGCAACATAGCAAGATTCTGTCTCAGGGAAAAACAAACAAACCAACCCTGTCAGAATGGGCTCTTCACTGAATTCTATCATTAGGTATGGCAACGACAACCTGGCACACTTTACATAACAGCTTCCAATTCATGTTCTCATTTACCATCCAAAAATTCAGAAAAATACTTTCTTCTAGAGTGGCAAAACTCAAAAGCCCAAATCAACAAATAACCAGCCAAAACACCATTTCATGAAGTTGTTGGCAAGATGTACATTTGCCTTTTGATTTCTCAGGAAAATATAGAATTTTATAAGAATGGCCACTTTAGAAAATTATTTCTGAATTCCTAGTTGCCTGATGTTCATAAAACGAAGTTTATCTGCCAAGCTGAGCTCAAGTGAGTCTTCAGTTCGATGGCATGACGGGGGCAACAGAGGGTCTGAGGCCCAGAGGAGTGTCGCATTTATATTCTGTGACAGGCTCTGTTCTGGACCACGACCACTGCAAACTTTGCTGCCCACCCCAGGATATGAAAACATGGCTGTGCTTCAAACAGTGTGGTCCACTCAACTGGAAAACTGTTTCCCTAAGCAGCAGCTGGACCTGGAGTGGGGCAGAGTTCAGCAGCAGGGTGTGCGTCTCACAGCTGTAAGGCTCTGGGTCCCATCACCCCGGGAAAGAAGACTCGGCCCACACTGAAGCACACAATATGTGCCAGCTTCTGGCATTGTTTCTTAAATAGCAATCACTGTAATTAATAGACATCGAGGGGAAAATATGGCTAGATCCAACATTAAAATCACCCACATTTTCAGCTCTGTATCTCCTCTTCTTTCTTCTACCCTCTTACCATGGTCTCACAAAGATCCTTTCCTTGGGCTATCTGGCCTTTTATGATTTATGGCTACCTAAGGCGAGTTACAGGAGTTTTTTCTTTTTGATGGTAGATATGAAAGAGTTCTACTTAGAAGCAAATCCTGCTGCTTCTCTTCCCTAGCTCCAGGGACTAAAAGTCAATGTCAAAGCCCTTTATGAAGGAAATGTTTTCAGAGAAATAAGAATCAAAGTATTTTGTCCTAGGGGGGGAAAAAAAAAAGAAAGAAAGAAAGAAGAAAAGAGAGAGGGGAATTTTTTGGGAAATAAACTTTACACTAAAAAGAAAAAAATACAGAAAAATAAAAGACCATACCTATCTGACGTTTAGCTATTTGTGATATCACAAATGATATGCTACCAGCTTTGAGCCCCTGTGCAACTTATTAAACACTGCCAGATAAAGTACTAATTTTTTGCATACTATTTTAATCTTTACAACAATCCTATGAGAAGTATTTTTATACATCTGTTTTACAAATAGGACAAATGACATTATAGAGAGGCCAACCTGGGCGTGATGGTGCACATCTATCTCAGTTCTTGGGAAGCTGAGGCAGGCAGATCACTCTGAGTTCAAGGCCAGCCTGGACTACACTTCAAGGACTCCCTCTCAGCAAACCAAAACAAAACAAAAAAAACCCCAGAGAGGCCAAGATTCAAACCAAGGTTAATCTGAACATAGAACTCCTGTTCTTCACACGTCATCACGAACACTTCCAGAGGTCGGAATGACCTTTATTCTGTAGAGCTCAGAGGCAGGGTGTACGTTAACAGGGAAATCAGCTCCGGCCTCAGACGGACAGCGTCCCGGGTGTCTGGCCATGTGCGTGCCCGTGCACGCACCCCCGGCACCTGCACACCACTCAGCGTTTGTGTGAAGTTCCAACTTGTCCCCAGATTTCAAAGTCTTACAAAGAACTACCCCGCCACAAACTATGCACCCCACCCATTCGCAGCTCTGCAGGTGGAGGACACGAGGCCTGTCGTTCTGTGCCCCTGGCCGGGCGAGGGGCGGGCAGGGCGAGTGCTGGGCCCAGCAGCCAGCGGGCTCTGAGGCTGCTTCGCGGCACCCTCACCTGCAGCTCTTATCAGTGCTGCTCCTGCTGTGGTGAGGGCACCGCCCAGCCCTGGGAAATCCTCAGTTTATCAAACCCTAATGAGACAGAAGTTCAAAGCTCTTGCTTGGCAATAATACATGCAGAGTAGTGTCATTTTATATTATTTTTTTAAATGCAAAGGAATAGGCTTTAATTTATGTGAATGATTAAAGAATTAAAGCAGCACACCTGCACCCCTGGAGGGCAGAGATACCCGGGCAACTTTGCTGCCCGCTTGGAACAGGAAAGCACTCTGAACTGGCTTTCCCTCTTCTGTGCTGGGGTGACTCCCGCCCCTTCCTGGTGAGGCCCTTCAGCCCTGCAGTCCACGCAGCGGCCAGAGCCACAGGCTCCTTGGATGGTGCTGTGGTCAAGCAACATGTGATAATAACTTCATCGTGCCACACTGAGAAACCTGGGGAGACGTGCAGAAGCTGTATGCGAACCGGGCATGGGAGGCAAACGTACATCAACAACTTCTGGGCTCTGCTGACCCCGCTGACCGCAGCTTTACACCAGCCAGTCCTGTTTTGTTTTGTTTTTTGAGATAGGGTCTCCCTATACAGTAGTTCAGGATGGTCTTGAACTCATGACGTAGCCTGGCCTGGCATCAAATTTCCTGCAACCCTCTTGCCTCAGCCTTCCGAGTGCTGAGATATCAGGCATGCATTACCACACCATTTCAGCTTTATACTAAGAATGTGTCTGATAGTAAATTACATTTAGAAAACACTTCTTATACATAATGTATTAATACAAAGATAAGGTATCCGTGATTATTTTCTTATTGTTACAGACCAGCTGTATAGATTTCAAAAGCACAGGGATTTTCTGCAATTGTTAAGAATGTGGTGGTCCTGGAAGCACAAGGGTCTGAATAAGAATGTGGCCCTGAGTCAGGCCACCTTTATTTGATTTCCAGCTCTGACATTTACTTATTGTGTGAATGTGCAAGTTATCTATTCTCTTTGCTTTCTGTAAAATTCAGGCAGTAAGAGTATCTGCCACCAAAGATTGTACTGAGGATGAAATCAGATAATCTGTGTAATAATTTTAGCGTAGTTCTTGGCATATAATAAATGCTCAACAAGTATTTTTACTACCAGTTCTATTCATCCAACCAAGAATGTTTATAAATTATGTTCAAGAGTTTGGAGTTATACAAAAATCCTATACCTATAACAGTATAATATAATCCCATACTCATGTTAGATATAGCTCTTAAACTTGCGGGAAGCATTCACTTATTAACCGCTAATTACTCAAGAGGATTTACTTTATACAGGGAAAGTCCCAAACAATTTTGCTTTACTTTCTTCCTAAGCATAAATACCATCAAAGCACTAGCTACTTATTTAGTAATTAAGTGATAAGGGAGTCCCATTTGGAAAGTTTTTCAGAATTTCCTCTTACAACATCAGTGGTAGCCTTTAATTTTTAATTATTAGTTCATAATAGGTACTAGAATAAACAAGTTTTGCTAGCAAAATAGCTGCTGTATGTGAAGCTAATAGACATACACAAGAGCAATGGCCGAGTAAGTGAAAGCAGAGAATATATGTATATTCATTCAACTTTATTTTTATTTTTAAAAAGTTCTTTCATAGACTAATTTTTTCCTTTCTCACCAGAGTCCTTTTGAGACACATTCGGTCTTTGAGACCTCTCGCGATTCAGATGCTGGTACAAATAAATGCTTGTTGAACTAAATTCAAACTGTTTGTAAGATGAGGAAAGTAAGCCTGATAGCCAACAAAGCTCCAGGTTTACTGTCAGGTAGAAATCACTAACGTGACACAGTATTTCATCTTGTGGCAAAGAAATGAACAGCTCAATGATTTTTTTCTGATCTGTGGCGCCAAAGTTCACTATTGGCATCCTCCACCTCGCTGGGAATCTGGTCCCCGGATGCAGTGAGTTGTGGTGAAACATTTTATTACCTTGAAAACCAGCTTTGATCTCAGACCACACTCAGACCAATTTCCCGCCCAGAGAGGTAGGGGAAGGGCATGTTTAGTTCTTACACAGCCCAGTGAAGCACTATCAGCTTTTGGAAGCTCAGAAAGGTTAGGGAGCTTCCTGCAATCGGAATTAATGAGCTGGGATTCAAATTAGACTTGACTCCAAACCTCACGCCTTCCACTAGATCTTTCTCTAAAACCAGAAATGAAAACAAAATGAGAAAAATCCCAAAGCCTCCAGGATATCCCTTCTTACAAGCATTACCTTGAAGTTGCTGGGATTTTCTATTAATAGGAGAAAAAAGCCTGTATCAGTAAATCAGACAAAGTCAGATCTTTGAATTTTAATAAATGTTTAAAGGTGCAAATGATACAGAAAAGGCTAAAGACCAATTCTAGTTCCCAAAGAAACAACACTAGCTGGATATAGTGACTTACTTTTGTAACCTCAGCACTTAGGCATGCTGAGGCAGGAAGATTGTCAGGGTCCAGCCCAGACTGGACAACTTTGTTACTGAAGACCCTGACTCAAAATAAAAATAAAATAAATAGCTAGCAATCTGGCTCAGTGCAAAGATTCTGAGGTTCTGGTTTCAGTACCAGTATTGTCAAAAGGAAAAAAAGAAAAGATGGGGGGAAAGAATAACATCCGTTTTAGATGCATACTTTCAAAATACAGTCTATGAGATTTTGTTTTTAAGCTTTAAATTGTTTTTAAGTGAATATCATATGATTTTCTTCAAGTTGACTTTTTTCACTCAACAATATCTGGAGACCTTGTACAAACTATGGAGCTAACTTACCCTTTTGATATTTACCAAACGTAAAGGTAAATTTTTCCTCATTCATAAATATTCAGATTGTCCCCATTTTTGTTTGGCTTTTGGGAACAGGGTCTCACTTTGTGATTCAGGCTGGCCTTGAACTTAGATACCCCTCTTCCTATATTTTGACTGTGACAAAGTATGTTGTGCGGAACTTTTGTGTCTGTGCGAGGAGCAGTGCTGGGGACCCAACCCTGTGCCTCTCACACCCGAGGCCAGCGGCTGGCAGGGAGCTGCCCCCACCATCTGGACGCTGGTGAGCACCTTCCCCAGGGTGACACCTCCAGGTGGAACTGGTTTTCATTGGATGCAGTATTTTCATCTTTCTCGATCTGAATAACTGGCTCTACAACGTGTTTTCCACATTAAACTTCTACCTGACATAGCAATGTCCGTTTTCCTGTTTTGCCAAATTTACAACATAGGTTCTCTCACTTATCTTTTTTTTCTTATTGATTTGTAGACTTTTCCAGTTCTATACATGTCACAAACAGATACATCCACTTTATGATGTTTGCCTGTGGTTTCTTTCTTTCTTTTTTTGAGACAAAGATCTCACTTTGTAGTTCAGGCTGGCCCTGAACTCACGACCCAGGTGAGCCTTGAACTCACAGCAATCCTTCTGCCTCTGCTAAATTTTTTTTTTAAGGGAGTGGGAGATGTAGTTAAGTGCAAAGGTTTGGGGCCTATCTCCCAACATTGAAAACAAAAACTCAAAATGTGTCATTTCACTTTGGGCCCCAGAAAAAATGTATACATGTACAACCCTACAGATGAATATCCTGAGAAACATCCTGGACATAAACGCAGGAGGCCTCACTCCCTGAATTGTTCTGGATCATCACAAGCTTTACTTAATGGGTGTTAAATTTACAAATACAGTAACAACAGGTAATGTTTACTCAGCATCATGTGCAAGACAGCAATGTAAGCTTTTTGTATTAATTTATTCCTCACAACAACTCTAAGTTAGGTGTTTTTATCTTATCCTTATGACACAGAGAATAAAAGGAAGACTCAGAAGTGCAACAGAAATTCCCTAAGGTTAAAGGGCTAGTCTGCAGCGGGGCTAGGCTTTGAACTTTGAGACCTGGCCTTTGGTCTGTTCCACAGGCAGGGTTGATCTCATGGAGGTGCTCTTCAAATATGATCTATCCCATTAGCAGTTAATTAGGAGGTAAAACCAATACATTACATCTGTGTCCCCGAGCTACCAGAGTGCTGCGTGCTATGTCGCTAGTCAGACTCAAATACAAAAAGACACACAAGGCAAGCAAAGCCTTACACAAACGCTCACGTCACCTGTGACAACCAGAAAACAAGAGGTGACTAAAGATCTCTGTGTAAAGTAAGAAATAAAAACTAAAGACTACTTCCCTCAGCCAGAAGCTATATTGTACCACTTAATAGCTGTGCCAAATGAGGGCCCTGGACAATCAGTCTCTGGCCGACTATTAATCCTCCACCTCCCTTTTCCTTCCTAAAACTGCTGAGTTTGGGGGAGGGTGAGAAGATGTTGACTAAGGCTAAGAAGTGCTTAAACCCTATTGCCTCAGTATTTCCAGCCTAAATCTCATAATACAGAATTACTACGTTGGAATCCTGCAATTTCAAGTTCCAGAAACTAGAGAATCTTTTTTTTAAAGGAGGTTTTCACAAAAGTGCAGACTTAAAGCCCTCAGCTGTTGATCATAATAAGATGTACTTTCAGAAGGCCAGAGAAATCTAAAGTAGTACTTAAGTTTCTCACAGTTACACTCTAAAGGACACATGAAAACCCCAAGTAATAACTGTCATGACAATAACTCCACAAAAACAGTCACTCGGGGAGCAGTATTGCTATCAAATCAACTCTGGAAACATTCACGACTATTTCCCAGAAAACACAAATTTAAAAACAAACAACCCTGTAACTGACGGACATGGAGTACTTACAGAAATATCCCAAGCAAGGAAGCAATAAAGTCACAGGGTAGAAATTAATTGTCACATAATCATCAACAGCTGTGCTGGGGAAGCAGCCGTAGAGCACTTGCCTAGCATACGAGAGGCCATGGGTTTGATGCCCCCAAGTAAAAATGTTGTAGCCTGTGAGGACAAACTGTATTTACAAATTATCGATAAAGTCACAGATGTCCATTGACTTGGTAGCAATTTAACTATGACTATGCAGATTAGTGATACTAATGCAGTAAGATGATAATGCAATGAACATTTTCTCAGCCTTTTATATAAAATGTTTCGTAAAAATTAGTCAGGACTTACAACAACTGAAAGTAACAGGGTGTCCTTTTTAATCTGCGGGCAAACAGAATTCTAATGTAAGGTAGCTGAAAACTTGCAGGTTCAGAGCGGATCCTCTCTCCTGGGGGCCAGGGCTCCTGTATGCAGCTGGGGGCTGTGTTTCACAGGAGTCCCACCTGTCAAGTCCCCACTAAGCCTCTGTTCACACTCTGCCTTCAGGAGACTGCTGGGAGAGCCCAATAAGCCCTGGGGGTTGCCATCTTGGTTAAGGGAGTAAGGAGGTGCTATGGTTACTTACAGATGCCCAGAAAGTGCCCAGAAATCCTGTGAGATGACTGGCACCACACCGGCTGGACACAGAGGCCCCAGGAACTTATTCCCCCTCTGACATATCATCTAAATTAGTGATGTGGAACACTACCCAGCATACAATAAAAACAACTTTTGATCTGTTTTACCAGACTGCTAATTTTTTTTTTTTTTTTTGGGTTTTTTGAGACAAGGTCTCACTTTGTAGTTCAGGCTGGCCCTGAGCTCAGCCTCCAACTCACATCACAATCCTCCTGCCTCTGCCTCCTGAGTGCTGGGATGACAGGCATGAGTCACCACGCCCGGCACTGTGGTATGTGGTACTGGTTGCTGCTGGGGTGAGTCTCCAGGCCCAGTGTTGTATGTGGTTACCGGGGAATCGAACCCAGGCCCTTGCGCCAAGACAGGCGCCAGAACCACTGAGCTAAATCCCCGGCCCCAGACTGCTAATTTTTGACTCACTGACACTAGTTAACCAATCCGATCTTTTCTGCCAGCCCTACCTTCTTCATATCCCCACCCCCCCATTCTCTCTGGGCCAGAGCAGTCTTTCCTATTTCTGAACTTCCTCCACATCTACCTTGGATATCTCTGGGGCCCTTTCTGGCTTGATACACAATTTATTTCTGTTCTGTTCTGCTGCTGCTTTCTGTGGTAGAGTCTGCTCCTTTAGGTCAGGCAGGTACCGTGACTCGCTTGTCTCTTACCCACTTTAACAACAGGAGCCCGCAGGGTCTTCCACGTAGTATTCACATATTTACTGGATGAGTGCACAGACTGCACCCACTGTTTATAAACTGTGGTGTATTCTCTATTCAGCTCAGCCACTGCGGGGCTGCGCCTCCCAGGTGGGAAACGCTAAGTCCCAAGACATTCCCGCTCTTGCAGGAAGCCACTTTTGTCCCGTCCAGCGCACTCTCTCCGTTGCCTTTTTACTGTTCCTTCTCTCCGTCCCAATAAGAAGGCACTTGTTCCCTCTATTGTCACTAAGAGCCTCATTATGTTCAAGGTAAAGTGAAAAAATACCTTCGATGCAATTACCAGCTCCTCACAAATTTGGGGGCTACTTGTCATTTTGACATTCAAGACCTGAATAAAAGAAAGTCCAAATTCTTTTCACTGCTAAAAACTATTTTCTTTTTTCCTTTTCAGACAAAATGGAAGCACACAGCACAGGAAGCAGTCCTCAGTAAGCCACCGTTCATAAACAGCTTTGCTGAAAGCATAACAAAGCTTCTGTTGTGCTCTTGTATGGCAGGGCCAGTAAGCAGTGGGAGCAGATGAACTCTTTAAGAAACAAAGGTTCTGTCTTCATGCAAATGTTTGCATTAATAAAAAATGAAGAAAAAGATCTAGAAAACTCAGGCTAGCTGGACATAATAGGTCTCTAAACGGGAGGTTTTTCACATTTTCCAGGCGGAGTCAGCAGGTCTTTTAAAAACTTTGTTCTTCTGAGCATTTCACAGACATCACAAGAAAGACATGCAAATAACAGAAGCAAATCAAAGGACATCCCGCTGCTCTGCTGGCGCCTCCCTCATCCATGCCTGGTTTGTCATTTTCTGTTAACCCTGGTGCTGGCTGCTGTTCTGTTGAGGAATGGAGTCCCCAGCCCAAGTGGCAGTCCATGCCCAGCCAGCTGGCCCCGGCTGCTGACACCATTACAATGCAAGCCATGTCCAGCCACTCAGGGGCACGTGCTGCCAGGCAACGAGTGCAGGGTGTGAGTTTTACACACTCGGCTTGCCAGTCTGCATGGGAAAGAGCCTCCGGACGGACCACTTAGTAAGACGAGGTCCTCTCGAGTGTGAGCATCAGTGAGCATCCTCTGAAGAAGGATCTGTCAGGACCAGTCCTTCAAAGTGAAACAGACAATCCAGGCATTGAAAGAAACGCAGAGCACAGAGACCCTTTGGGGGACAGGTTAGCTGCTAGTGCCCAAGCGGTGCACGGTGTGCTTTAGCTACTTTGTCTCGCTTAATCTTCACAATCGAAATTCGGGTAGATACTTATCCCCATTTTACAACTGAGGAAATTGAGGCTTAGAGAAATCATGTAACTCACCCCAGGTCACAGGGCTAATAACGACCAGCCCAGACTCAGAACTGCACATAAATCTTCCTCCCTTCTGTAATTTCCTCCCCCCTTTCCTTCTATGATCAAAACCTAGCTGTCTGAAAATACCACAAGGACAATGTTCACCTGCTGAAATGTTATCTCCGCTTTTAATCATTTGGAGTCATTTTTAAGAGTGAGTGATCTTTTTTTGGTTCAGTGAGAATAAGAAACTAATTCAAATTGCAGGTACTTCTGCATGGAAAAATAGACATTGTCTGTTGTGTAGGATCTTAGAGCTTTCAAGAATCTGCTAACACTCATCTATAACTCCTTTGAAGGCTCACTGCATCCATGTGAGAAAATAACCTCAGAATCCACATTTCTTTTCCTACTGGGATCATATGGTCCATCTCATTTTCCTCCATCTTTTTTTCTGCAACAAGCATAACAGTGACCCACTAAACACCCCAAACTTAAATTCCTGCGCTCCTCCGCTTCCATTAAGCACACGGTCCTCTTCGCCAGCACCTGAAATCAGTGAGGAAGTCTGCAGGCCTCTGGCTGTACAGCGGTGCCCCTTGTCCACAGCCTCGCTCCCCGGGATTTGGGCACCTGCAGTCACAGTGCCGGGGAAGCACCGGGTTCAACACCACGCGAGGTTTCAGGCAGCCCAGAGGTTTGGGGAGGCATCTGTCACAGGTACTGCTGGAGCCTGCACACATGTCATCACCGTGCTCACCACTGCTTCTACATTACACACGCTGAAGGCACAGGACTTTAAGATTGTGCTGTTTAAATCCTATCATTTGCAGATAAGGAAATTACATTTTCTTCATTTTTTCCCCCTTGACTCAGGGATGCAAAGTTCATGGGCTCGCTAAAGTGTAGCTCTAAAGTTTTCCATTTTTCCATCTATAACCACAATGCTAAAATGAAGCAAACAAAATAAATCATTGCAAAATCTGAATATTGTGATTTCCTGAGACCAGAAAAGCTAAAGAAAAAGGAACTAAAGACACAAATATAGAGGAGTGTTTAGATAGTACTCCTTATATTTTCTAGGGCTTTTCCTTTCTCAATTTTCTGTCCATTTTGCTTTATTTACTATTGTTTTTTAAAAATTTTAATGAAGTATTTTATGTTGAAATAATAACTATTCTTCATATGACCATTGCTGATTTTAAAAATGTGTTCCTAGAATTTTTAGTTTTTCCCCCAAAGACTTTGATTTTTTGTTTTACCAAATCACCTAACTTTCTATGTAAATATTTATCTTGGATTTCATCTCTAATTCCTCCAAATTCAAGATACAACCTAGAATATGTTTTTAAGGAGGAGGAGGTGGCTGGAATCGGCATGTTTATTATAATGCTGTCTCTACCACAGCATTATATAAAGACATGGACATTATAAACTATCCTCCCTTCTGCCAAAACACAGAACAGTGTGTGTGTGTGTGTGTGTGTGTGTGTGTGTGTGTGTGTGTGTGTGTGTGTATTTGGGCTCCTGGCCAAAGGTGTCAAGATCATATTTGTTAGCCTCTCCTACGGTTACAGTCATGTGATTAAGTCACACATAAGCAAAAGAGTTTGTGAAATTGCAGAAAATATTTAAATAGAAGTAAACCTATTGAGAGAAGCCCCTTACTTACCCTACATCAGCAGTGGTGTACCTATGACACATGTGTGACAGTGGGCTGTTTGCTATCATTGAAAGCTCTAGAAGTTTCACCACTAGATGATAACAGAGAGTTCTTTCAGGCCTCAGAGATAATAAGCTAAAGACCTATCTATGGTTAAGATGGTACCAAAGAAAAAAAATTACAAGGGCCCTGAGGACCCCCTGCACCACACTGCACCAGCTGGGGACACTCATCATCAGACTTTTTTCTCCACCAAAAAGAAATAACCTTCTATATTGTTTCAAACATATGATTTTACGTTTCTCCATTGTATTCAAACAGACTGATATTAGCATAAAACATTGATATGCTTCCCAAAAGGCATAAGGAGAGATAGAGAACAGGCAAATGACTTTCATAACTTGAACTGCAACATCTGGATTGTTCCTGGAAGTTTATTAAACACTTTTACATACATAATCTCATCAAATCTTATAATCAACCGTTAGACAAGTCTGAGATTTATCTCCACCTTACAAATGAGACTCTGCCCAAGGCCACACAGTTTGTAAGTAGTATAGTAGGGGAAAAAAACCTGAATCTTAATCTCATGAGAATAAATATTTTTCACTGAATCACAAAATTAAGATAATTCTTAAAAGAATTTCAAAAGTTTTAAATGACCACGATTAATAATCATTAAATGGTATTAATACAAATATCATGATTATAAAATAGATCATAAATCAGTCTTGGTAATTCACAGAATTTACATAAAGTTTCTTTTTTTTTTTTTTTGAGACAGGGTCTCACTTTTGTAGTTCAGGCTCGCCCTGAGCTCAGCCTTGAATTTACAGCAATCCTCCTGCCTCTGCCTCCCAAGTGCTGGGGTTACAGGCCTGAGCTACCACACCCGGCACTGTGGTATGTGGTACTGACTGCTGGTAGGCATGAGTCTCCACACTCAGTATAATTGTACGTGATTACTGGGGATCGAACCCAGGGCCTTGCACTTGCAAGGCAGGCGCCAGAACCAACAGCTAAATCCTCAGCCCTTACATAAAAATTTTTAAAAATCAACATTTCCATATACTAACTGAAGAAACATTCTGTTTAATTTTAGAACTGATGACAGCCCTACTTCCTTTTCAGATCCTGCCTGTGAACTGGAGAGGAAATTGAATGAGGAAGTACCAATTGGAAGAGCGCGATTGCTCAGGCCCCTTCTCTCAGCAGCCTATGGGCCGGATGGTGTCCCTTGTGAGATGATTTCGATAGTCAGAAACTTTCTGTGACTATGGTAACCCAAAGCCCAGGGGCAGGTGGACGGAGCTTCCGGCCCACTCTGCGGCAGGCCCACACTGCCATCCCAGATAGGCTTCCTGCCGAGCAGCCCATCAAGAGGATCTCTTGACATGAGACCTGCTTTCCGATCCTTGTCCTACTGATGACTCTTAGGGCCTGGATGCAGGCATTTAACCTCAACCTAACTTCTCTAGGACAACCCGAAAGTTTGATTAAGTATAAGATTGAATACATTCTCAAATCATTTTCTCTGACTTCTTGGGTTAATAGGACTTAGTGCTATTAGGTCATTTAATTTAATACTTTTAAAATCAGAAGATTATTGCTATTGTATTTTTAAAACATCACTTAAATATAGAATTCTTTTGACATTATCTCTGGTTTCTTTTTTTTACTTTAAAATAATGTGGCTATAAATTCCTTTACAGAAAAAGATTTGTTCATCTTTTTTTTTTTTTTTTTTTTTTTGAGACAGGGTCTCACTTTGTGGTTCAAAATGGCCCTGAGCTCAGCCTCCAACTCACATCTCAGCAATCCTCCTGCCTCTGCCTTCCGAGTGCTGGGATTATAGGCATGAGCCACCACGCCCGGCACTGTGGTATGTGGTACTGGTTGCTGCTGGGGTGAGTCTCCATGCCCAGTATTGTTATGTGGTTGCCAGGGATCGAACCCGGGCCCTTGCGCTTGCAAGACAGGCGCTGGAACCACTGGGCTAAATCCCCGGCCCAGATTTGTTCATCTTTATGGCTCTGGAAATATCTTGCCAGTTACCCCCCAGAAAGACTATACCATATGACTTCCAACAAATTTCTGCAGATATCTCAATATAACTAAAAAAAGTATCTTGAATTCCAAGGTACTTTTAAAACTATTACTAATTTAATGTTTGATTAGGTTATCTTTCTCCATATATGGCTTTTAAAAATTTTAATTTAAGCACAAAGATGAATGTAATAAACAATACAGAATAGAAATACAAGGAAAGTAACCCCTCTTTTCATCCAGATCTCCAGAGCAATCAATGTTAACAGTTTATTCTATACTTCCTAGAACTTATTCTCAGTATGATCATACACACATTGACAAATATTCATTAACTTGGATTTCTGAAGTGTTTTTTTGCAAAACATACATTGTACTTACTTTCATTTTATACTTTAGGCACCTCTTTCCATGTTAATAAATCTCATCTTCCCATCCCCCAGTACAGAAACAGTCTCACTAAATCACTAATGGCGCTTGATGATCTTCCTGCTTCAGCTTTCTGGAGTGCTGAGATTACAAGCATAAACCACTGTGGTTGGCTAAATCTCATCTTTTTCATAGCTGCATAGCTGATTGTGGTGATACATGGCTGTAATCTTAGTACTCAGGAAGCTGAGGCAGGAATACTACTGTGAGTCTGAAGCCAGCTTGGACTACATAGTGAGTTGAAGGCCAGCCTGAACTAAATAGTGAGACTTTATCTCAAACAAACAAATAAAAAAAACTTCCAAAAAATGGCTATAGGGCCAGGATTATAGCTCAGTGGTTCTGGAGCCTGTCTTGCAAGCGCAAGGGCCCGGGTTCGATTCCCCGGTAACCACATACAACACTTGGCGTGGAGACTCACCCCAGCAGCAACCAGTACCACATACCACAGTGCCGGGCGTGGTGGCTCATGCCTGTAACCCCAGCACTCGGGAGGCAGAGGAAGGAGGATTGCTGTGATGTGAGTTGGAGGCTGAGCTCAGGGCCAGCCTGAACTACAAAGCGAGACCCTGTCTCAAAAAAAAAATTATTTCTTCTATATTGAAATCTAGTTATCCCAACTGGCATCATTTTGTTATACTTAGTCTGTCACAGCTTAAATAGATCTGTACTTTGACACTGGACCTGGTGGGACACACCTGAGGCAGAAGGATTGCTGTGAGTTCAAGGTTAGCCTGGGCTACATACTGAGACTTTTTCTCAAAAAACAAAAAAACAGATCTATACTTTGACATTTATTTTTGAGATTTCAATTCTATATTTTTGTTTATTTTTAAGCTGGAAACTAACATAATTTTTAGAAATTTCTACTGAAGTATAATAATATTCAGAGAAGTGTGGATTTATCCTTTCCTGATTATGAAGCCAAACCCCTCACCTCAGCTCATCAGAGAACCTTTCTCAGATTTTTAGAGCAATTCTGCCCTGATTCATGAATAGCTAATAAAAAGTTAGATCTCTAAATTTGTTCAAATTTTGTCTGAAAATCAGAGAATGTTTTGGTTTTGATGGGGGAGTTTTTGCAGTGCTAGGGATCAAAGCTAGGATGTGCCTCTGCACCAGGCAAGAACCATCCCTGAGCTACACTTCCAGCCCCAAACAGGAGGATTGACATGATTTTGTCTCATTAAGTGAACTGAAAAAATGGTAAGATTAGGGAGCATTTATGAAGTTCTTCCTATGTGACCACCAACAATTCTAAGAGTTGCATTACTTTAGTCCTCATAACAGTTTCACTACCCCCAAAATTGGGCAAGGGTAAGGTAAGTCATCTGCACAAGGTCACATTGCTATTAAAGAATATTGATTTGAGGCTGGGGATGTAGCGCAGTGGAGCTGCACCTGCCTGCCAAGTGCAAGGTCCTGAGTTTGGTTCCCAGTACCGGGGGGAAAAAAAGAAACATCAAATAGCTAAAAGAATTTCAGAAAAGGGAAGCAAGGTTGTAAGATTTATTCTATACCTGATTTTGTTCAAGTCACAGTAGTTAGTATATCATTAGTTTAAAGATGGGACAGAAGAGAGATTCTAGAAAATTTGATAAATTCAGTAATTGATTTAGTAATTAATAAAGTAAATTTGATAAATATATCCCATCTCCACTGAAGTTCAGTTGCATCTTCAATTATTCCTAGGAGTGTGAAGAGATCCTGAAACCAAAAAGCTTAATATATGGCTAATTCATTTTCAATGCCATGAAGAAAACAATCTTTTCAACAACTGCTGCTTGTGCAATTGGCTATTCATATACCCAAGAAAAGAATGCTGGCCTGAGTAGACCACTTGCTTACTGTGCACAAGGATGTGAGCTGTGATTCTGGGCACCACAGAATAAATAAATAAATAAGCACACAAATAAATAGATAAACCTTGACTTTGATGTTGTACATCAAAAAAAAAATTTAAAAATGTGAGGATGCAGCTCTTGCCTAGCATGCAGCAGGCCCTGGGTTACACACACACACACACACACACACACACACGTGCATGCGTGTGTGCATGCATGCACATGTCAAAATGAGCTGTAGACTGAAAGGTAAAAGTTAAAAACTACAAAAACTTCTGGAAGATAATATAGGACAAAATCTCACTGACTCTAGGTTAGGTAAAATTTTTCTAAATAAGATACAGGAAACATGAACTATTAAAGAAAAACTGATGAACTGGAATTTGTCAAAATACATGATTGCTCTTCAATTAGATGCTATAAAATCTCCTCCTTGCAGTCTTGTAAAGACAGTGAGAGGGCAGCTACCTACAAGCCAGGAAAAGACTCCTCACCTGGAACTGAATCAGTAGCACTTTGATCTTGGATTTCTTAGCCTGGGTAGCTATGAAAAAATTAATTTCAGTTGCTTAATCCTCCCAGTCTGTGGTATTGGGTTATGGAAGCCCAAACTGACTAATGCAGCAGTTTCATGTACAGATATTCTTGAAGATCTAGTAAATGCTATTAATTTCATTAAATTTTGACCTTTGACTCTTGAGAACATGTGTCTTTACATCCTGTGGACAAGACTGTACATACACATAAAATACTTCTGCAACGCAAAGCTGATTTTTGTCTTAAAGTGATGTGCTTGAAGACTGACTGTGAGCTCAACTACTTTTTAAAAAATAAAATCACACTTTTACTTGAAAGCACTAAGGTGCAAACTATAATTATTCAAACTAGGGTGTGTGGCAAAAAATTCTCAAAAATGAACAAAGTAAGCCTCCAAGGAAGACAGCTAAGAATCTTCTTGTTTTGTTTTATTTTTGAGACAAGGTCTCTCTATGTAACTGGGCTTACCTAGGTTGGGCTCAGACTCATGGTGATTCTCCTGCTTCAGCCTTCTGAGTATGTAACAAAATATACATTTGTAAGATCTGTCATACTTAAGGGAGCTACTTTTTCACATGAATCAAGATCTTCTCAAAGTACTGCTAGTGCCAGTGGATTTTAATATGAGTATGAAAAGTTCATTGATATGGTTTTAGATTCAACAATACAATCACTATTTGAGTTTTTTACAGGATAAGAGAATATCTATAGTATTCTACTAAAGTACTCTTTACCTTACCTACGTAACTACGTAAAATGGGCTTTCTTCATGTCTGTCAACTAAAATAGTGTTGTAACAGGCAGTGCAAAAGTAGACATGGGCATCCGGCTGTCTTTAATAATGTCTATTATTAAGCCAGACATTAAGGAAATAGGAAAAAATGTGGAACAATGCCATCCCGTTATTTCAGTTTGGGAAAATATATTTTCAATTAAAATGCTATTTATGTTATGTAATCGGCTTACTGTTTAATGAATTGATACATATATTTAAAATTTATTTTAAATTCAAATAAAATAAATTTGATATATATATATCCCATCTCCACTAAAGTTCAGTTGCATCTTCAATTATCCCTAAGAATGTGAAGAGATCCTGAAACCAAAAAGCTTAAGAATCACAGTCCTAGGTTAAACAGAATAGTCGACATCAGTGATGGTGAACACTTTGGCGCTTTCAATGATACCAACAGCCCACTGGGGCACACGTGCCATAGGTTTGCCACCACTGGCAAGGCCCAGAGACAGGAGGGAACACTGAGTTTGGGACTGCATGCTGTTTCCAGAGAGAGAGGAAAGATTTGGCAGAGAGAATCCGGTGGGATAGAGAATAAAAAGCTGCCATTACCATGTGTGGATGCCATAATAATTTGCAGTTATTGAAAGATTTTAACCAGATCCCTATCAAAATCCCACCTGGTGTTTTTGGAAGAAATTGATAAGTTAATCCTAAAATTCATTTCTATGGAAAGGCAAAACACCCAGTATAACCAAAACAATCCCCCCAAAACAGTCACATTCTCATTTTCAAAACCACAATAACCATGATTATATGCTACTGGCACAAGGACAGACATCCAGATCAATGGAATTAATTGAAAAGCACAGAAATAAACCTATGTACCTACATTCCATGACTTACAGTTGTTTGACACAGGTACAAATATCATCACATGGGAAAAGAATAGTCTTTAAAAAAAAAAGTGCTGGGACATATGGATATATGATACTAGACTCCTGCTTCAAATCATATATGAAAACTAGCACAAAATGGAGCAAAGACCTAAATATAAAATCTGATTTCATAAACTCTTAGAAAAAAAACTGTACCAGATTCAGAAAGTCCTGGCTTTCACCTGTGTCTTCAAAATTTTTACCTGTTTTATCTTCCAATAGATTGTTTCCATTTTAATATTTAAACCTCCTAAACATTTTAAAAAGAACTCCAACAGCACAAGAAATAGTACCAAGAACTGACAACTAGGTTCATATCAAATTACAAAGCTTCTGCATAGCCAAGGAAAGTGAGTGAAGAGACAACTTACAGAAAGGGAAAAAACACTGCCAGCTGTTCCTCAGAGGCCTGGCATCTAGAATATATAAAGAATCCAAAATATCAGATCCCCCACCCAATAAAAGACCCAATCAAAAAACAGACAGCCTAAATGAACAGACACTTCTCGGAAGAAGTACAGATGGGCACTAAATACATGAAAAACTGCTCAACATCTCTGGCTATTAGAAAAATCCAAATTACAACAACACTGAGATACCATCATATTCCAGAAAGAACTACCATCATCAAAAAATCAAACAATAACAAATGCTACAGGGAAAAAGGAAACCTTCCAGAATATTGATGGGAATGTAAATTAGTATAACCACTACAGAAATCAACATGGTGTTCCTCATCAAGCTAAAACTAGGAATTCATTTGACCCAGACATTCCTCCTCTGGATATCTTCCTGAAAAGTTAAAGACAGTATATCATAGTGATACATGCATATCCAATGGCTTGTGTTGTTGTTTTGTGTAGTTACTACACCATACTTTTATACTGGCAGGAATGGGGCTAGAAACCAAGGTCTCACCCATTCTAAGACATTCCTTTACCACAGTGCCACACAGCATTATTTTAGAACGTACTCCTTCTAATTACACAACACCAGCTTATGTAACAGTATGCCACGTTATGCCAGCAAGAGCCTCAGGCATCTCGTGTGTGCCTGCCATGTTCCCTAACTGCATCAGGAGCCACTGTGAGTGACCGACCTGGTCCTCTAGCTTGTGTAAGCAGACTATGATTTTCCCAGAACAGAAGTGCCATGCACAGGCACATTTTATAGAACATATCCGTATTAGTAAACAACACATGACTATCTCTGTCTATTTACCTTTTGGTTCTCTTTCTAAGAAAACCTCCTACTACTATAGATAGTTTTAATGTTCAACAGATATTTTAACATTATTTTGAAGGCTAAAAGAAAAGGAAGTTGATAGGAAAATTAGAGATATTTGCAAAACGTACAACAGTTTTTAAAAGGTCAAAAAGAAGAGAGAAGGACAGCAAAACTGGGCCATGAATCCAGAGTCCGACGTCTGAGTAGCAGACAGAACAATGACAAACAAAGATGAGACAAAGTCAAACATGATTTGCAAAAACTTCCCAAAACTGAAAAATATTAATTTCCACCTTGAAATTCTCAAGAGCAATATGAAAAGTAAAAGAATGGAGAAATGCCTTAAAACTTCTAGTGGAAAATTGTCTCCAGCATAGAATTTTATACCTATCTAAACTATCAGTCAAGCATAATAGTATAGAGACATTTGCAAGACACATCCCCATTTTACTCCGCTGCACCTTTTCTCAGAGTTCCACAGGTGGCTCTCGAACTCATGATTGACTTACCTGAGCTTCCCTGAGAGCTGGGATTATAGATGAGCACCATTTGCCCACCTATTGAGTTGCTTTTAAGTACAGTAAAACGTTTGTCAATATGAATTCTAGTAACAAAAGTGACCACATACTATCCCTTAGGGATATGTAAATATTTGTCCACACTTTAGAATGCTAAGTTTTTTTAGTTTTCATGTTTTCAAAGATGTATGTAGTTGCTGGTAGTGCCTACTGGAAAAAAAAATACAAGGCTGTGATTCTCACCTCCAAGCAGCCCTGCACTTCTGCCTTGGACCCGAAATTCTCTCCTACTTCTCCTGAAAATGTTCTTCCCTGGGTATTATTTATCCTTCCCTCTCCCTACCAAACAGCAACTCCTTTTTTAGCCTATAAACACATCCAACTCTACTCTATCTAAAAACTTCAGTTCTTTTTAGAATACTCCCTCCTTCCTTTTGCTCTCTCTGTCTCCTTTCCAATCTGAACTTTCCTGAAATGAATCTACTCTAGTTTCAACGTCTTCACTGCCCCAGCTACTTTTCCACCCAGGAAAACCAGGCATCCTGCACAGGACTCCAAGAACCCTCTCCAGCAACTACTTCGCAGCTTTCCTCTCTGCTTTTCTTTCCATTTATTCCTCTTCTTCTTCTGTACTGGGATTGAATCCAGGGCCTTTACACTGCACTAAATCCTTAGATCTCCTTCTAGTTTTGAGACGGGATCTCACTGTGAAGCACTAAATTACCAGGCTGGGCTTGAATTTAGCAATCTTCCTGTCTCGGCCTTCGAAAGTGCTGAGACTACAGACATGTACCATGTTGCCTGGCTAGCTCTTATCTTCTTCTGTCACTCAGAGGCGTCTATCTTACTGAACACAGCGTCTATCTTGAAACTCCTCCCCCCAATATCTGAGGCACTGCTTTTTCCTAGTTTTGCTCCTCAATTGCTTTGTAATTCCTCTCAGTCTAGGAAGAGAAATATCCTCATTTACAATAAAACTAACTTTTCGGTGTTAGTTTCCATACCATACCATACTATGTGTAGTTACTATACCATACTTTTATATTGGCAGTAATGGGGCTGCCATTTAGGTCCTAGAATGCACCTCTAAGCCCCAAGAGACAAAAATTATACCTGGAAGCAACCTTATCTCTAATATCTAGCAGCAAGCACAATTACTCATGCCTGGCATTGTGGTATGTAGTTACCAGGGATCGAACTCGAGACTTTGTGCTTAAAAAGCAGGCGCCGGAACCACTGAGCTAAATCCCTGGCCCAGAAAGAGACTATTCTGATTGGCTGGAGATGTCTACAAATGGCAGGAAATGATAGAGACATCACAGGAAGCACAGTTAAAACAGCAAAAAAATATTAAAATGGGCATGACCAAGCTCATGAAGAATAGGGACAAGGAATGAAATACCTTTGTATTTCAAGAGCTACAGGTAGGAGAGGAAAAGGCAAATCCTTCCTAGGACATCCTGTGAACAAGGACGAGGAGGTACCAACTACACACCTGGGGTCAGAGGCATCTACACTCTGTATCATAGAGGGAAACTTCTCCTCCCGTTCAGCTGGACTTCGATTCGCAGCCACCTCTGTGGTCCACAGGAGCTTCTTCTAACTTCTCACCACAGGACGTGAGCACGAGGGATTACCCGCAGCTTCGGCTTCACTGCTCACAGGTCCTTGTCTTGGACTCACTTCCTCCTTCCATTGGCTGGAAATGGCCACAGTGGAGACATCCTTGGAAACCACCAAGGATGTTTCAAAAGGCTGTCCTGTGAGCCTGAAACCCTGTGGTAACTTCTGAGAGCAGACATCAGCCTGCACATCCTGGACTTAAGTCAAGAAAGAAATTTCATGCTTTCTGTGGGAGCCGCTGCACTGGGGTGGTGGGGGGAGTCAGAGGGATGAAGTGAGAGAATTTCTTTTTTTTTTTTTTTTTTTTTAGGTTTTTGGAGACAGGGTCTCGCTTTGTGGTTCAGGCTGGCCCTGAGCTCAGCCTCAAACTCACATCACAGCAATCCTCCTGCCT
>PVIR01006162.1:0-67661 GCA_004026965.1 Petromus typicus | reverse complement strand
ACAGCCCGCTGGTTTGGTCTGGAAGAGACTTCCTCCCGGAAACCTGTAGGAGGACCCTTCATTGATCTCCCCTTCTGACAGACACTCTGTGAAATATCCCATTTACAGCTATGACTATTAGCAACGGCTGTCACAGAAGTTTTGGAGCTTTTTACATAGGCCTTACAAAGTTAAGCAAGTAGTTAAGACATTTGCAGGCCTGAGAGACAAAGCAGATCCACAACTGCAGGCTGTGCCAGGTACAGTTAAAGAAAGGAACACCAGCCACAGTGGGGAACACATCTGTAATCATTTTTCTGAGGTCTCGGGCCTACGTCAGTCCCACAGAGCCCAGCGACATTTGAAGGCGATACACCATCCACACACGTCATGACATAGAGCTGCTTCCAGGACAAGGCACACGGCACATGGCACACCTGGTTATCAAGACCTGTGAGGGCCCCGAAGGAAACATTCTCTACAGACCTTTCCTTCTTGGGCTGAGATCAGGTTTAAATGAAGCCTTTTTTCTTTTGTAAGTTTCACAAATGATTAAAAATGCCATCTGAGAAAAGATAAGGAATTTGCAAGTCCAAAGTAACCTCTCAGGGAAGATGTCAGTGAGTGTCCGCATCAGAATAGATCCCTGAACCCCAGGAACAACTCTCCACACCCACAGTCAGGGCAGATGCCTTCCTGACATCACTCACCTTCCACATGAAGGCAAAAAAATCCCTCCATCTGTTCCACCATAAAGCCTGGACGGAACTCTGAAGGGAGGCACAAGGGGCTGAGGAGCTACAAGGGCTCCTTCCTCAGCCCCGGGACTCCTGGCAACTCATTCTGTAAGGATGGTTTCAGAGACTGTCAGATCGATTCTCATCTTGACCTCGTGTTTCTTTCCCACCCTGTGACTGTCACACTAATGACTGTGAAAACGGCCCCAAGACAGGAGAATAAGGAAACAAAGACAAGAGCCAGAGGACCACGAATGTCCAAACAAGCAAATAGTGCACATAGTTGAGAAACACTGTATTGGGTTAGTTTACAAAGACTTGAGCCTTATGAAAATCTCCAGAGGGGGGAAGAGAGATAACCTTTGACTGTAGGAATGAGCTACTCTGTTCATGATGTCATTCGCCACTTGTTGCAACTCCTAAGATTAACGCCTTCCTCTCTCAGTTAATCTTACTTGGGAATAAACACGAGTGTGTTGACCTGTGAATGAAACTGAGGTCAGAAACCTCAAATGATGCTGAGTTTAAAAAGCCCAGCAGGTAAAACATTGTCAAATTCATGTTTTAAAAAGAGACAAAACATTCTGCTCACATTTTTGCTCCTTTGAAAAGTTGTCCTCACTTATAAAGGAATGAAAATATTTGCTAATGTGTTTGGTGTGGAAAGTCAAACTACTCTAGAGACTTTGCAGTAACTAATGGTTAACTACCAATTCCTAACCCTTCCGTTATCTCCACCTCTGCTAATTCAGCTTTTCAGTGGCTTGAGGAGCTGCACCGTGTGAATCAGGGATCAGGAGTCAGCTGCTTGTTTTTAGGGTACTTTTCTCAGCAGCATCACAAAACCCTCATTCACTGATTTCTGTGGGGTGCTTTAACAGTCTACCTCACTTCATTCTCAAAGATCTTCATCAGGTATCATCATCCCTGATTCAAGGAACACCACGATTAGTAAGATGAAGAAATTGGCCCAAAGCCTAGGTGGGTAAGTCGGAGAATTCTATCCGGGATATTTGAAACTGGATGTCTCTGATGGCAAATCAGATAACAAACACTCTGCTACTGTCATGACAGACTATGACAGCCACGCCCCCTAAAGGGCTCAAAAGCAACAGGATTCTGTTGTACTTAGGGTGAAAATGTGTGAATTGTATCAAGGATATGAAATTATTGTGTATGTTTATCTTGGTGATGGGAGAAGAAAAACATGTCTCTCTTAACTGGAAGCAATTAAAATGATAATAAAGCATTTCAGAGTTGACAAAGAACTTCTCCACTTGAACCTAACCTAAGAAAGCAAGCCAAGCATTGTTATTCTCATTCTTTAGCAAGAGGAGTTGAGTCTCTGGAGTGCTGGGTGGTTGGGTCACTGCCACAACCAGAACACAGTGGATAAGAGCTGGACTTTGAGCCCGGCAGTTCAGGTTATAGGCTCTTTCCAGTCCAGGTTAAGGAAGTTCATGTTTATGAATGATGAAAGGACTTCGTTCCATGACTGCTTTAAAAAAAAAAATACTGTGACTCAACTGGAAATACCCACTGGAGGACTCTTTCAGCAAGCTCAGCACAGCGGTACCATCAGGAAGTACCAGAAAATTATTCTATTTCATGCTATGCGACATAATGTGACTCTAAAAAGTATGAAACTAGAGGATGAGGAATTCCTAAGTAATTTGAGAAAAAACAAAATCCACTTACAAGCAAAAGAGCTTGATCAAAATTTGAGCAGGACTCTGACTACACATTCCCGAGAGTCACATATGTCAACTTCTTTAGCACAAATTGTCTTCTAGAATGATCTTGATACAGCTTAAATTGAAACACGGATGTATTTTGCTGAGGTTTTAAAATTTTTAATTCATTTTTAAAATGGTTGCACTAACTTGTATGATTTACCTATATTTTTTATTTTATATATTTTATTATACATTTTATACTCAACTCTTGGTTGAAACAGCAGTACAAGATATACTGAAATAGAATGGAAAGCAAAAAGTTAGTGAAAAGTATAACAGTGATAATTTTCAAAAGGAAAGAAGTGGATTGATTTGTTCTTGACACAAAAGAAGAACTCAGGTTAGAACAATATGATGAAGATAATGGAGTAAAAATATTCTGGTGACACTTTTGGTGATCCAACAACACTATAACGACCAACATTACCAGAGGCTTGACATGAACATTAACACGCCACTAGAAGTTTCTTCAGAGCTGAAAAAGAATCAGCCTAGAAGGAAGGAAAAGAACAATATTGCAATATATTGATAAAATTTTGGAGGCAAGAGGCTCCCAGTTGGAGAATCGTTGCTTATAGAGCGAGCAGCTTAGGGCAGGAATAAAAACAGAAGCTTGAGTATAACAAAATGTTCAAATTGTAATCCCAGGTGAGGTGTGATGAATGTGCCAGTCTTCTAGCGTCCTGGACAAGCACCAGCCAGACCCGGAATCCTAGGACAGTCTGAAATGGCATAGGCCCTAATTCAGACGCTATGTCAAGGTCAGCTGAAGGCCATTATTGAGAGTTGTTCACTGAAGTGTTTGTTTTGATGCATCTGAGGGTTGCAGGGACAGCAGAGCACCCAGCCCAGGGAAGAACGGAAGACAAGAGTCAACGTCAAGCTTCAGTGATTGCCCTTAGATTTTACAGGTTCAGAATTTCTCAAAAGACTTACTTATATTTCCACCACCATACAAGAAAACATTTAAATTATTCATCTTGTCGCTATATTAAAAATCTGCCTATTAAAGAAGGAACCAAGACAATATAAAATGAAAACAATTCTTCAACTGGTTTTAATAAAAAAAATTATGAGACATTTCATACCAGGAGTCTGTCTCTAGTATTTGCACTTCATCAAAAGTTTTATATTATTTTTTCCAAATCCTGCATACTGATGTCTTTTTCTACATGTCTGACTTCTGGCAGTTTTGCTCCAATATTGCTCTGTGTCAAGAATAGTTATAATTTTCATAAGACATTTAAATTTCTACATGAAAAAAGAGAAATATTACTATCAGCCAAACAGTTGATATTTCTTTTCCATGACTGGTTTCAAGGATATAGGGCCCTGACTAATGGTGACTGTTTTCGAAATTGTAGGTGAAATTTGTACCACCTGTCACATCATTTGCATCTGAAGCATGGATTTCCATATTGTTTATGGGGGCATAAAATAAATATAGTCCATGTTAGTTACTAAATAGTAACAATATTTTTCTAATATCTCTAGAAAATTCCTTCTTTCTTTTTACTTTCTTCCTCCTTTTCTTTTCTTTTTTTTTTTTCCTTTCTTTCTGCAGTACTGTAAATGAAACCCAAGGCTTTGCAAGTGCTAGGCAAGTACTCTACCATTGAGCTACCAGCCTGAGCCCTGAATTTAATTTAGATTCATTCTCCTTTTTTTTTATAAATTCATCTGAAGCACTTTATTAATTTTATTCAAAGTCAGTTGCTTGAAACTCCCATGGAGAACTCAATTCTAGTCATTTGCACAGTCTTTAAAGTACAGAAATATTTGCTTATCCCATATTTACTTATTTGGACAGAATAGGAAATTATAAAATGAGTTGAAATTGCAATTTAATAGCTTACATGCCATCTCCCTCTACTGGATAGAACTAAAAACTTAATATCTGTGCCTAAAGTTGTGTTTACACAGTCAGGTGACAGTGAGACCTAAATCATTTGATTTCACATCTTACCTTTGGCTCTAATTCTGTCATGGAAGAAAAATGAGTTATTAATTTGACTAACTGTGCAGCAAACCTTTTATTTCAGCCTGTAGTGAATGTGGTATATAAAATAAGTGATTATTTTTTAAAATTTTACTTATCTATCTGACTAGAATTGCTTGAAACAAGTTTAACATGGAATTTTTTAATAATTTGGAAGAACTGAAACTACTTTAGCCTCCGCCAAAAGTATCTTTGTTATTTAAGTCATGATTTTCAAATTCTTCCCTTAGTCAAATCTCAATGAGGAAGTTATGTCCAAATATTCAAACACAGTCCTTCATATCTTAAAAAATATGAATAATCTAATGAAGGCTTTTGCATTAAATGACTCAAAAAAAAAAAACCCTCATCAAAATAGAATTGATTCTTTTATGTGGTAAAAGGTGAAACAAAGTCTGGATTCCAATGCTAGCACAAGCCTAAGCAAGTGTAAGACACGAGGCCGTTCTGCAGGCTCTCTTAGCCTCTGTCTCCTGGTCTATAAAATGGAAGTTGTTATCACACTTATTTTTTAGAGTGACTTATAACATTATTTGTAAATAATGTAACATATAAAAGTGCTGATCACAGTGCCCTGCACGTAAGAAATCCTTAATAATTGTGTTAATTATTTTTTAGATAACACTACATGTGAATTTAATGAAGATATTAATGGGAAATCTCAATTATCGGAGTCAAGGAAACAGTGTATTGAAAGGCAAACTTTCATGCCATAACTTCAGTAAAATTATTGAGACAATCATGTAGTTACTCTTTCATAGGCTCTTTAATACCCAAAACTGCACTAAGCCCTAAAATCTGAAGGAAACGAAGGCTGAGCAGGTTTGGAGAGGACTTGTCTAAAAGTCTCCGTTTTTGCCACCTATTGGAGAACCAGTACCTTGAGGGGTGAAGTGACCTGTAACATACCAGGGCTCAGGTCCAGTCAGCAACTGTAACAGAACACAGAGCAAAAGCTGAGAACCCCAGACCCTTGTTTAGTCCCCTTTCCAGGCCTCATGGTCACCTGTTCAATAGGCACAACCAATATGCACACACAAGACATTCTGGCAATCAAGATGAGAACAAACGTGAACATGAACTAGTAGAGCAAGTCACTAGGAAACAGGAACCAGAAAGACAAATTTCAGGGGCAATCGGCTTCCAGTTTTCCTTTCTGTCTCTCTTAGCAGAAGCTATCACTCAGTAAATTTTTCCTACTCTTAAAAAAAAAAAAATTCAGCAGTTCAAATAATGTGGAATATGCTACACTATTTCTCTTCGAATTATTTTCATGTTATCTTATTTTGTTCTGAAATAAACCCTACAGAGAGGGAAGGGTACATCTTATTAACTATATTTCAAGAAGAAACAGAGCCAGAGAAGTAGAATTTCCTCTCTACCAAGGAGCAAGACAAAACCTTTGTGTGGAAACTTACGTTTGAAAGTTTTTTCCAGCCAGGCATGGCAGCACAGGCCTGTAAACCTATAATCCCAGCACATGGGAGGCAGAAGCAGGAGGCCTGCCGTGAGTTCGAAGCTAGCCTGTGCTACATAATGAGTTCATGGCCTGCCTGAACCACAAATCGAGACCCTGATTCAAAAAACAAAACAAAAATAGTTTCCCATTCATTGTATTATGATGGCAGTTTAGGCCATGAAATCGATACCCTCCATCTTCCATGAATGTTAAATGCATTAAAAATAGAGCCACCCAAACGAATGTATTTCATATATATAAAATTAAGTATGCATCGTTAGATGTTATCCAATTTTACTTCAGAGAAAAGTTCACAGTTATTGTTAGCTTTATGTTGATCTAGAATATAAATTGGTAAAATTTTTACTTCCCACAAAACACGCTGCAAAGTTAATTTAAGGTTAGAGTCAAATCTGAATGGAAAGATTAAAAACCTATTACTTAATAAAGTATCTAATATTCATCAATTGTCGTTTAAAACCCCAAAAAGGTGTTCATATTGAAATGTAAGTTCCAGAAAATACCTTGCAGATAAATCATAAGATTTTGAGTTGAATTTTAACAAGCCATTTGCTTTGAAGTGTCTTATTAAAGATACACTGAAGTGTTGCTAACTAGAGTGACAGGACTCCTCCCCACTGTAAGTTAGCACTAGGATAGTGCTCTATTGATGTAACAACATTATCTGTTCCCACCCTGGGCAGATAATGCCTTTCCCAAGGCACGGGGGCAATAAAGATTTACCTAAGCCTTGTTTCATGACCATAAATCCTCTCACAAAAGCAATGTACTCCTTTCCTTGTGTATTTATAGGATTAGGACCGAGCAGGGGAGTCTTAAGCGTAGGGCGATTGTAGCGTTTGGTCTTCACCTCACTGCCTGGAGCCACAGATAGCAACATGAGTGAGTTGCTCAAGCCCTCATAGGTTGGGCCTGGCCTTTGCTAAAAGGCCGGATACGTGAGCAAGGCAGAGAAAGGGAAGAGTGACCAAGGTTAGTACATCGATGAGATTAATTGGACTCCAGCTCACAGTTTTAGGAGACAACTGGCACAATAAATAGCATGGTGTCTTCTAATTGGTAAACCAGAATTTTTAATCCTCTTCCTCAATTTATTTACCACCTGCTAACTTTAAGCAAGAAAGTTACCGTCTCCAGATAAGCCTATTAAACACAGCCTTTGCGAAAGCTGTATTTATGCCTCAACTTCTTTATCTATGAAATGGGCTCATACTTATCAAAGTTGCTATAGATTAAATAAGTAACTATATGAAAAGCTGGTAGAGTAGCCTTGGCAGATACTAGGCCCTGTTTAAGTGTCTCTTCTTTGTATCTGAGCCTTTGTTTCTTCAAATGGAAAATATAAAGAGTAGAACTTGCTTATATAGCTATGGGAGAATTATGTAAAAACCAATTACGTGCTCAATGAAGTCTGAATTTTTTTATCAGAGTTATTACCTTTGTTGTTATTTTTTTCTTTTTGAGCATGTCAATTATTTGTTTCTGAAAACAATGAGCCAGGTCTTTCTCCAGCTATAGGATGACAACCTATCCTCAACAACCAAGATACACAACATTGTAGTGCCCAGTGAAGAACATCAAAAATATGTAAAAAACAAAACATAATGAACAAAATAGAAAAACTATTAAAATCAGTAAACTAGCTTTTTATGGCTGCTATATGAAACTATCTTAAATTTAATGATGTAAGATGACAGTTTTCTTGGTACTGTTGAAGATATCGGTAAGACACGGATGTCACTGGACTGAAAATTAGACATCTGCAGGGATGAGGAGGAAACTACAAGAGAGGGAGTCTGTCTCCAGGGTCTGGCCAGCATCGAGGGGCTGCATTTCCTCACCAGAGCTCCCTCGTTTCCCTTTCAGAGCTGGCCACAGCAGGAAGTGTCTTTCACCCGTGAAATTTCACTGACCTCCTGCCTCACTCTTCTACTTTTAAGGACCTTTTGATTACATTACACTCACACTCACCCAGATAATCCAACCCAATCACCCCATATCAACATCTTTCTTAATCACACCTACAAAGTCTATTTTTCCCCTTCAAAATGATATGCTCACAGGGACTGCAGATAGGGTTGTGAAAGCCATTATTTTACCCTCAACCGACAAGGTCCAACCCAAAGTACGTATGAGCTGTTCCTACTCACCTCACCCCAGTCCTAGCCCTGCTATCTTGTTAATCAAATTGAAGTCATGTTCATGCTCAGTTTTCTTGATTGGTAGCACTTTATTCAAGGTACTATTATAAAACCTAAAGATATCACCAGACAAAGCTGTTTGAATGTGGCCCAGAAGTATGCACATCTTCAGGAAACACCACAATCAATAATTCTGTTTATGTACAGAAGGAGAAATGTCTCAGTACTTGGAACCCACCAAGAAACTAAAACTCACCGCCAAAGCACCAGTGACATAATCTCTTACTCTAAAAATTTCTACACTTTTTATTCTATTCATGAGTTAAGTGACTGATTTGACTCATGATTTGAACATGGATCTTTTAGCTGTTTGTGTGTGAACGACTTTCCAACAACTTTCAGCTGAGTTAAAGAGCAGTATCTTCTCCCAAAGGACTCTGGGTACTCAAGGTTTGCTTGCTACTCATATTAAGGTGAGACTTGGTATTACAAGGGCCCAAATCAAAGCAACCGGGTACCTTCTCTAGGCCTTTCCGAGTTGATCTTTCCATGGGTTTCTGGGTTCCTTAGTGCTCGAACTATCTTATTTATCATTTGACACAATATAGAAGTCAGACATCTCTGTAACAGCATTAATTATTTCAAAGTAACCTATAGAATGAAGTACAAGTAGACTCCTTCCCTGGTATTCTGCAAAGTGACCCAAGACATAAGCCCAGCTTTATCAAGTGCTAATGCCCCTTCCTTTCCATCCACCCCTCCAAGTGCCTTATGAGTAAGAGGATGACTGAATCATGTGGACATCCAGACATAAGCTTAAATCAGAAGATATTTCTGTAGGTTCCAAAACATTTACCTATTTAAAGAGAATAAGTAATACACTATTCAGGACACAAAATATTGAAAGACCCTTCCATGAAAAATGCCAGCTAAAAAAAAGCAAGCAAATACCCCACTGTCACAATAGACAGATCAACTAGACAAAAAATCAACAATGAAATACTTGAACTGAGCCAAACTTTTGAACAAATGGACTTAATACATGTCTACAGAGTATTCCACCCCACAAAATCAGAATACACATTCCTCTCAGTTGCACATGGCTCATTCTCTAAAATAGACCACATGTTAATGCATAGAACTTGTTTCAGGAAATTCAAAGGAATTGAAGTTAACACCTGGAAACTGTCAGGCCATAGTGCCTTGAAATTGGAGATCAATAGCAAAAGAAATTCCAAGAACTTCATAAACACATGGAAATTGAATAACACACTCTTGAATAACCAATGGGTCATGGACAAAATTAGAGAAGAAATTAGGCAGAAATCAGTCTGTACAGTTAAATGATAATGCAAGTACAATATACAGAATCTATGGGACACAATGAAAGAAGCGCTACAAGGAAAATTCACAGCAGTGGATCCCTATACTATAAAAACAGAGCAAGCTCAAGTAAACAACCTAATGTTGAGCCTCGAGCTCCTACAAAAAGAATAGCAAGAAAGACTCAAAGCTCATATAGAGGAGGTAATTATAAGGATCAGAGGAGATAAGTGACAGACTTAAATACAATTGATATTTTAAACAAAAGTCTGTCTTCTTTAGCACCCACTCTAAAATAACTTTCCTGACATAATTAAATTCTTGTCTTTATAATTCTGACCTGTCATACTGAAAAGAATAATGTAAACAGAATATACAATATATACACATACTATATAAACATATATATATATACACATACATTAGAAAACTGGGCAGGCCAATTCTTGAAGATATAGAAAGTACACAATTTCCAATTAAAGCACTCGGGGAAGATGAGAGAAGCATCTGCTTCATTAATAGTACCCTTGCCAGTAGGGCCAATTAAATTAAGACAATCTCCTTTCGCCTGATAGATTTGGTTCCAAATACATTATGCAAGTTATACTTAGAAAATGTACTGCTAGGAGACCATTTAAATTCATTAATCTCAGTGCTTTCTTTTGGACTCTGGTTTCTACAAAGGAAATTCCCATTGTTCCCTTGAATTAACAGACATATTTATTTGTACACAAAAGAGCAGATTTTTTCCGACTCATGTCTTTAGCCAAAGTAGCCAGTGGCAACAACAGGCTAGGCAGATGTAGCATCCCGAATCAAAAGCCCACAGTAATCTCCTCCAGGGCAGACATCACAGGCTTTCCCTCCATGGCACTTGCCAACAGCCTGTAATTTTAATGTCCAGGTCAAGGGGAGATCTAGGCCCTGAGCCCTTCTTGCCAATCAGATTCCGTGCAAGGGTGCATATTGCTTCTCGGGGTGAGTGGGCTTCCACAGGAAACAGTCCTCAGACACTAACCGTGTAGCTAGCCCTCTTTTTTCCCGAGTCCCAACATTTCCTCCCTAATCGTTGCCTTCCTAGCTCAGACACGGAGAACAGCCAGGTCAAATGCCATCATGGTACAACTTCTTATCACAAACAAGAACAAAATAAAACTTAACATTTGTTTTAGGGAACTTCCTGGTAAAGATGTTAATGAACCGTAATATTTTATTTACCTATACACTGCTCACTAAAGTAAATTAACACATTACAGATCTAGACATTCTTAAAATTTCTGCTTTTCCAATAGTAATCAAGGTACCTAACTAACTTGTGCTCAAGTGAGCTAGCATTGTTCACTTTTGTTAATCATCTTTTCAAACTTCTATCAATAAAGTTCCAGGGCTTCCACTCAAATTTAATGAATCAGAATGACGGAGGGAGGGGCCTGAGAATGTGAGTTTTTACCAGGATGATGATGATGGTTGGGCAAATTTAGATACAGCTGAATTAGGCAAATCTGTGTCTATTTTTCATTATAAGCTCAGCTTTGTATTGGATCCATAAAAAAAAATAAGTGGATAAAAAGACACATGGCTCATATTTGAGAAGGATCTGAAATTTAGTTATGTAAAATCAGACAAAAAAATAATTATACAATGAACCAAAATATAAGAAATGTCAGAAGAATGGCTCCATCAAAGTAGAGCATTAGGTTGAAAGGGAGGAGAAATCACACCAGAACAGGGAGGAGAATAATGAAAAGCTCTGAAGATTATTTCATCTGTGATGCACTTTATAAAAGGTTAATTTTGAAGAGAATCAGAAAAGGCAAAGGCGTAGAAAAATAAAAACTCACTGTAAGAATGAAAACCAGTGAATGACAGTGTTTGGCTACAAGACAAGGAGAGGGTAAACCAAAGGCTGGAAACTTAGGCCAGTACCCAACCGAGGGAGCCTTGCATGTTTGGTAGTGTGCATTCAATTTCCTAAGGGATGAGATCAATCAGCTAAGACGTGGGCTCAGCTGGTGATTAGACTCTCGGAAACCTTTGAGAAATCTGGCAGTGTTGCTGACTATGCAGTGAAGAAGCGAAAGAATCTGGAGATGTTTGCAGTGTTTCTTGCTAAAGAAGAAGGAGTTCATCGTGTCTTATGGTGGAAATGAAGAGACGATTGTAAATGAAAAAGTCACTTCTGAAGAAGCTGATCCCTGACTTCACATGAAGTGAAGTGATGAAGTGAATCCAAAGGCAGAAAAGAGGCTTTGTGCACAGCAGGAAGTGGAGCTTTGTGGCTCATCAGGTACTGTGCTTGGCAAGAAGGGGACGAAAATGGCCTTCATTTAAATGCACAGCAGAAAAAGATACTGAGAAGACACCGTCTTGTTGTTTTCTTTTCAGTCTGCTTAATTTTTAAAAGTAAAAACAGGAGACTTCTAAATAAGCATCATAAAAAGATTTTTGAACAAAATAGGTTATTTTTCTACTACGTCATTTTGGGAGGAAGAGTAGAAAAATGTAAAAAGACTTCCTCTGTAACCTCATTGTCAGCCATCTTCCTTGGGAGCCTCTCCAGCCACACTGGCCTGCTGGCTGTGTTCCTGTAGGCCAGACCCAGCAACGGTTCACTCAGCCTGGAAGTCTTTTCAACCAGACAGCCAACAGATAAGGCCTCCTGCCCTTCAAGAATTTGTCTGATTGTGCTGCCTTAGGGAGATCTACTCTGACCACACTACTCAAACCTGCAACTCACCCTCCCAACCTTGTACTCTTACTTTACACCACTTTTTACCTTGCATTTATCACAGTCTAACACATTAAATTTATTTCCTGTCCCTGATTTACTGCTTATCTCCCTAATTGATAGTGAAGTACCACAGGAATACAGATTTGGTCAGTTGTGTTCACTAATGTATTCTTCACTTACACCAAGGCACAACATGTAGGAAGTGCTCTAGAAGACTGACCAAGAACTCTGGGTAAAGAGTCTGAGGAGAACATGAGAGTCAAAAGCTCTGAGGAAAGGAAAGGCTCTGTACAACTTAGATGGACCACGACAAAAGGATTCTGAAATAAAGACAGACAGGATGAATTTAATGCAGGAAAATCACTATGATTTATTTTTAAATTCTGTTCCCCTTAAATATTTGTTTTAAATTTGTCTTTTATTACTACACATTTGAACTATCTAGTGATGATATTCATTTAGGAATTTGATAAATAAGCATCATTTTCCATTCTTCTACCTTCCCTTGCAGCCCCTCCCTTCTTTCCCAGTTCCCCTTCCCATCTCTATCATGACTTTCAATATTATCATTTAAATTCCTATATAAGCTAAGGTTTTTCTAAGAAATAAATACTAATGTTGAAATGAAATCCAATTTTTTAAAAATTGAAATCTTTATTGGTACATTACATATACACATCATGATTGCATTCAACAATGAGAATTTGTACCAGTATATGACACAAATTAATTCTCATTTTTTTCTCATAGCCCTACCCACCCTACCACCCCCACCCCCTATATACATAAACTTTGTTTCCTTTCTTTTTGTTATAATCTCATTATTTTTCCTTCTTCACTCCATTACGCTTTAAGTGTTTTCTATTTCACAATATATAACATACATTCTAGAATTCATTTACATCTTTATTTCCTCATACCAGAGAAGAGATACGATTTTACACATCTGTGACCTATTTCACTTATGAGGATGTCCTCAAGGGATGTCCATTTAAGTATAAATGATTCAAACTCATCATTTTTTATGGCAGAGTAATACTTCATTGTGTAGAAGAACCACAACTCTTTTATCCAGTCTCCAGTTGATGAACATTTGGGTTGTTTCCATGATTTACCAATTACAAACTGAGCTGCTATAAACAGGTGCACATATGTCATTGTGATATGAATCTTTTAATATATATATATATATATACACCTAGAAGAGCAATGACTGAGTCAAATGGGACCTCTAAACCTAGCTTTTTGAGGAATTTCCAAACTGTTATCCACAGGGGTTGTACAAGTCCTCAGTCCCACCAACAGTGGAGAAGGGTTCCTTCTTCTCTGCAGCCTCACCAACATTTGTTGCTGGCTAATTCTGAAATGGCAGCCATTCTTTGTGGAGTGAGATGAAATCTTAATGTTGTTTTCATTTGCATCTCTCGAATGACTAGTGATGTTGAACATTTCTTCATATGCTTCTTAGCTGCTTTTATGTCTTCCTCTGAAAAGTGTCTGTTCATTTCAGATGCCCATTTTTGAATTGGGTCTTTAAATTTGGGTGGATTTATTTTTTTGAGCCCTTTATATATTCTAGATAGTAGCCCTTTGTCTGACAAACGGCTGGTAAAGATTCTTTCCCATATTGTTGGTTGCCTTTTTTAACTTTGAATTTCAGCAACCATTTAATGCAAACACAGAATTAAAATGACTCAAGTTCAAAAGAATAACGACAAAGAAAAGTACTTTTGTCCTGGTTGAGACAGAATTGCAATATGGCAAATATCCATTACTGTACTTTTTTATATTTTAAGAAAAAGTGAAAAGAATTTGCATTGCTAAGCTTTCATACCACAGTCATCCATGATGTGAACAAGAAATGAGTAGCATGGGGGCCACATGGGCATCTATATAAAATTTTAAAAGACTCAAAACTACCCAGCTATCAGGATAAATAACACTTTAATTCAACATTTTAAGAAATCAAAATTATACAAAAAATGTTTATTTTAAAACCCTGCATTATTCTGCACAAAATAGTAGTCAGCATAGAGTTTTACATATTCTCTTCTTACTAGGAAGTGTCCAAGGCACTTTCCTCATCACTGAGTCAAAATTTCTGACACCCACAGCATAAAGGAGGGAGTTTTTTTGAGCTCACATTCAGTCCAGGAACACCAGGCTCCAAAGAAGAAACAGCACAGCAGAGAGGTGTGGAGGAAAGGCTGCTCACACAACGATGGCCAGGAAATGGGGGGGTGTGTGTGTGCACTTCCAGCTCGTACCCCCTGTGGCTGTCCTACAACCAGGCCCTCCCTCCTAACAGCAAGTCAGCTACAGTGTCCTGCAACCTAATCATCTTCCAAAAGCCCTGCTTAGGAGCTCTTGAGGTTCTTGGGAGACATTTACAGATAAGCCACAACACACAGCTTTTGTTAACTTCACTTACTTACTTCAAAATACAGGAACATATATTAATGAGCGTAGGTGGGAACACATGATTTCCTTTCATCTCCAGTTCTAACATAGGACTCCCAGTGCTTGTAGCCAGAGTGCTCCCCAAAAAAGAAACAGCCCTCAGATTTTTAGTAAAACTGATTCTGAGGTCTGACCCCTTGAAAAATACCAGATACTCACCCTTAAAATCAAACCAAATCCTTTATTTTACTTCACTGATGTGTTTCTTTACTCTACAATTGCTAATTTGCAATTTCTGCCCAGACAGAAAGGCTGTGTGCAGTTTTGATTACTCAGAAAGCTCAAATCCTGATGCAGTTATCTGAGATTTGGTGCCTTAAATAACATAAACTTAATCTAAATTGAGGCCAAGAAGGAGGTGGGAGTGTCTATGAACAGATGCATCGAAATCCACGCAAGTCAAACAAACAGATCTCATCTTCCTCGGCTTGTGCTAACAAGCTCGAATGGAAATAAAGTGACCTTTTCCAGGCATATCTGCAGCCCAGAAAAATGATTGATCTCTTTGCATGATATGTTTATGTAAATATTAATCAACAACATTTGATAAAGAAAAATATAGCATATGCTTAAGCAAACACACACATGTGTTTTTGAAAAATATTTTAAATACAAGCAGCTTTGCGGAAATTCTCAAGAATTATTCCAAACGTTAGCAATTATATTCTCAAAGGGAAGATTGGCCTCTATAAATGAAATGAATGCAGGGTTGTTGGTTTTTTTTTTTTTTTTTTAGTACTTGTGACTGTGCAACACAGATGTCAAGATATGTTTATAAGAAGAGTTGGGAAAATAAGCACAATGCTAGGAGCACAAGACCTCAAGAAATCAAGACAGAGCTAATCTGAAAAAAAAAAAAAAGAGGTTGGGAACGAGGGCTTTGGACATTATTTTCTCTTCTTTCTAGACCGACTCAATGTGATTTTATCAAGGCCTTTTATCCACTGCAGCTTACGGCTTGGACAGTCCTATACTGAAAGCCTAAGCGGGGACCAAAGTAATAATATTTACCATGTGTGCTGGAACATCTGCTAGACACTTCACACTTTTTTTTTCCTGTGAAGTACACAGTTCTTATTATCTATACAGTGGTCAAAGAAATCATCTGAGCTTACAGAACCACTAATAATAATAATAGTATCCCGTTAATTGGATTACACTGAAGATTAAAAAGTACAAAGATATGAAAAATATTTAAAGTAGCACCTCTCCTATTTGTATCTCACTTTCTTTAAAATATAACTTTATACACTAAAATGTGTCCCAGTTTGGGCCGGGGATTTAGCTCAATGGTTCCGGCGCCTGTCTCGCAAGCGCAAGGACCTGGCTTCGATCCCTGGTGACCACATACCTATGCTGAGTGTGGAGACTCACGCCCAGCAGCAACCAATATCACATACCACAGTGCTGGACGTGGTGGCTCACGCCTGTAATCCCAGCACTCGGGAGGCAGAGGCAGGAGGATTGCTGTGATGAGTTGGGGGCTGAGCTCAGGGCCAGCCTGAACTACAAAGCAAGACCCTGTCTCAAAAAACCTAAAAAAAACAAAACAAAAAAAAAATGTGTCCCAGTTTTAGGAGCTTATCTTATCCCTAGTGACCCTGAATCACAGAAGCACCATTCCCTGTGTTGGTATTGCACAGTGATTTTGTATTAGGAAACACCATCATTATCTAAAGTTAAGTTGAAAGTTAATAAAGCAAAAGCAGGTAGAGGAAAGGAAGACCACATTGCACTTTATTAATAAGCTAAATTACTCATATAATATCACAATTTCAATCTGCTATTTGTACTATGGCATAGTGTGTGTCCAATCACAGGAAAATCTGTGACATTTCCATTTATAGTTTTTTATTTTCATTTTTTCTTTGTTCTTATGGAGTAGAACCTTCACACTCAGCTACAACCCTAGTTCCTTTTTTATTTCATTTTTTTTATTTTGAAACAGGGTCTCACTCACTCACTAAGTTGCTCAGGCTGAGCTCAAGTTTTCTGTTCTCCTGTCTTAGCCTCCCAGAGTGCTGGGTTTACAGGTACGAACCATCACACCTAGCTTCCATGCCTGTTGGTTTTTTGGTGTGGTGGTGGTTTTTGTTGTTTTGTTTTGTTTTGTTTTTTGTTTTGGGGGCTTCTTTTGAGACAAGGTCTCTCACTTTGTAGTTCAGGCTGGTCCTGAGCTCACTATGTAACCCAGGCAATCCTAGAACTCACAGCAATCCTCCTGCCTCTGCCCCCCGAGTGCTGGGATTACAGGCATGAGTACCACACCCTGCATTGTGTGTGTGTGGTAGTGACTGCTGATGGGCATGAGTCATCACACCTGGCTTTGTTGAATGTGGTTACCAGGGATCGAACTCGGGGCCTTGCACTTGCAAGGCAGGCCCCGGAACCACTGAGCTAAATCCCCAGTCTTCCATGCCTGTTTAAATGTGCCACAGGCTGAGTTAAGACTTTACAATCTTCTCCCCCATAAGAAGAAAACTCACGTTTCAGAACCTTAGCAAAATGTTCTCATTAAATTTGTAGCTACAGAAAATATACTGTGTTTTAAAATTGCCTATGTTAGCAGGTAATGAGTTATGTTATTTTAAATTAACATAAATATGTATTCCAAATTTTCTTCTCTATTTCTAATATTTAACATTTACTATTAGTAAGCATGACCCATTGAAGCAAGGACACTTTAGATGGAAGTTCCAATGTAGGAAGTTTGAGAAACACGAATGTGAAAGTTACGGTCATGTTTCTTGTGGATGACCTGAGACGACTCCAGTCAGCCACAGGAGCTCCATAGCTAATCAGGATGGGACAGACAGACAGACAGACAGACAGAGATAGACAGTGACACAGAGACAGAGACTGTTACATGTCCTAGGCATATCCACATGTATACATGTGTGAAGCAAGGTAGAAATTAATCAAAGGATTGTAGTGTATAATATTTTGTATATTTTATTTCACATCCTCCTGTGATATTCATAGAAGTACTATTATTGTCTACCTTTAGAAGATAAGGAAAGTGAGATACAAAGGAGAAAAGGGGATTTGATAAGGAAAGTATGAACAATAAAAGGAGCTTACTTTCTAAGGATAGAAAGTTTATCTTTATCTAGAAGGGAAATCTTCGTGACTGAATGGAAAAGTTAAGAAATGGTAGAGTGGACGGAATAGACCAAATCTCAAAGTAAACACTTAAACAACCCTCACAGCTCTACCTATCTACTCAGAGAAATAGCCTACCTCAGTCTGTCCATAGAAGGTTAATATTTCATCTACCTCTTGTTTCTGGGGATCACAACAAATGCAACACATACAAGCTGCAAGGTCCAAAAGAAAGAATAATACCAGGCTAGATGCAGACAGAAAGGACTGTAACTGGGTATTTAGCATTCTCTTCAAGATTACTCCGCTTGGAAGGGCTTTCTACTTAGTTTGAACATTTCTTTACATCAAGGGCACTGGTTGGGTGTATTTTCCTTTTTTTAAGGTTGAATTCTTAGACCAATGTCTATAGACGATGGACCTGTAACAAAATACCTCAGCCTATTCAATTTATAAAGAATAGAATTTTACTCTAAAAACTGAACAGTCCAAGATTAAAGGTACCAGCAGGTTGGGTGTTTGTAAGGGATTTCTGCTTTATAAATGGTACCTTCGAAGTGTCTTCACAGAGTCGAAGGGCTGAACAGACGGCTTCAGTCTCCTTTATAAGAACACCAACATCCCGTTCATGCTACCAATGCCTCCTTGAACTAGTGACACTCTAAAGGACCTCCAATCCCTTAATGTTACACTGAATATCAGGTTCCAACATCTGAAATTTGGATAAAAACCAAGATTCTTACCATAATATCCAGTTAGTCTGCAATTGCGATATGTGTTAGGCTAGTTGATGGCTACTGACACTCTTATGAGGTTTTTTGTTTGGTTTTTTAGGGGGTTTTTGGTGGTACCAGGAATCAAACTCATGACCTCGCATTTGCAAGGCAGGCAGCGGCACCATTGAGCTAAATTCCCAGCCCACATGAATTTCTTTTTTCAGCAAAACTTGTTTCATCATGCAGATATTTTAGAGAAGAAGATTCTTTAGAAATAATTTAAAATAATTTACTTTGTAAGTGATTCAGAAAACTTCAAGCATAGGACATTTTTTCAGAAAGTCATTCATTGTAGTGAGACGTTCTTATAAGGGTTCCAAAAAGGAAGGCAAGAACAAAAAGAACGCTTCCAAATTTCCGTTGTCGTTGGTTGACTTGACGATAATATTATGAAACAGAATTGGCTGTAGTTGACTTTTCTTCTACATTGTGTGTGTAATATATTTACGGAGCCAAGCACCAGCAATCTATTTGTAGCTGGAAAGTCACCAGGCCACCTTCAAGCTTATCGCATCTGACAGCAACCATAGCCAGGGGGACAGAGAGGCTCTGTGTTTATCAATCATGGCAATGAGCTGGCAGCACAGTGAGCCTGAGACCTGCCCAGGAGGACCTTCATGGGACTTTAAAGGCTGATACACGTTTGGTTTAGTTTGGAGAGTCAAGTGCATGTCTATCACTAGCTGGATAATCAAAGGCAAATGACTACAATCTGTTCTTCCCTAAGACATGATTAATAATAAAGTTTATTGACTAAAATGTCCATACGAACCACTGTCCCCATGCACTGCAGAATTTTAATGGAGGACAGCTTCTTAAATACAGAATTTTCTCTCTCTTTTACAAGACTATGGTATCCTTCCTCTGAAGGTTTGCATGAATAGAGGCTCCTATCATAGAATCTGAATCTATGGACTTAATATTGTCTCAACTGAATTTATGCCGAAGATACACTTCTGCAAATGAAAATACAAAAATCACTTTTTTTTTTTTTTTTGTAGGTTTTTTGAGACAGGGTCTTGCTTTGTAGTTCAGGCTGGCCCTGAGCTCAGCCTCAAACTCACATCACAGCAATCCTCCTGCCTCTGCCTCCTGAGTGCTGGGATTACAGGCCTGAGCCAACACACCCAGCACTGCGGTATGTGGTACTGATTGCTGCAGGGTGTGAGTCTCCATGTCCAGTATTGTATGTGGTTAATCAACGATCAAACCCGGACTCTTGAGCTTTCAAGACAGGTGCCAGAACCACTGAGCTAAGTCCCTGGCCCCGAAAATCACTTCATAAACTAAACCAACATAAATCATGGCATGCAGAAATAAATGTTTTTAAAGAAAATTATAAAATTTAACATTTTAACCAAGGATGTAATGTGGCTCAACGGCACTATGCTTGCCTGGCAAACACAAAGTCCTGTGTTCAATCCCTAGTTCTGGAAAAAAAAGAAAGAAAGTTAACATTTTAAAAGGAAAATAATCATGAGGCATTTTCTAAAACCAGGAAGACAAAAATATTTCAGAGTTTTGACTGATATGGAAGACTAACTGAATAATTCTGGACACAGTTTCTTAAGACTCTAGAACATGACAATGTTTTAAAAATATATAAAAAATACCTACATAGTGAAAATCTAAGGCCCTTTTGGCTTTCTTTAAGTTAGAGAAGGGAACTGTGAAGTTTTTACCCATCTTTGTTGCCTCACAACATTTTCCTGCAGGAAAATATTTTATGCAGTTCTTGGACCTAGCAAGATGTGGTCCATGGATTTCAGCAGACACGACTGCTAATAGAATTAGACTACATTCCTCCTGGGACCACTGTAGAATGAGAATACCATGTCTAACCATCTTTAAACATATTCTATAGAAAAGAACAATGACTAGATCTTGTAAATTCTACCTTGTATCACACAAGATAGTTTCCCTATAGGAAAGGGTTATCCTAAAAGCCACTTTGCAACAATTACATTAAGCACATTCATGGAAAGTATTTATGCAGATTCACTGGGGCCTCACTGAAGAGTGTGAGGTTTTCAGTGAATGCAGAGCCCCTTCAAATAACAATGTGCTTCTGCCAACTCGATTCATCCCCTCACCTGAGAAGCACTTATCAAGGACTTACCTTTGGCCAGGTACTGAATTAATAATGTGAAGAAGGGGGTTAGGGATTTAGCTCAGTGGTTCAGTGCCTGCTTTGCAAGTGCAAGGGCTGGGGTTCTATCCCCAGTAACCACATACAACAATGTCAGGCGTGGTGACTCACACCCAGCATCAATCAGAACCACAAACCACAGTGCTGGGCGTGGTGGCTCTTGCCTGTAATCCTAGCACTCAGGAGGCAGAGGCTGTGAGTTCAAGGCTGAGCTCAGGGTCAAAAAAGCTAAACCTTGTCTCAAAATAATAACCATAATAATAATGTGAAGAAGACTTGAGTAGATAAAACATTGCCTCTTTTAGAATCCACCATATTGTAGGGGTGACAAATAACTTCAAAAAAATTGAGGAAAAAACATCAACCATTCACATCCACAGCTCTGTGGAGAGATAGAGGTAGCAACTGCCAAGCAACCCCATCTTGGGGACAATGACAGGGTACAGCCTTGCAAAAAAGCAGTACTTATTTTAATATGTAGAGAGAAACAAATAACACAAGCCAAAGAAGTGACATGTGCATTTACAAGGAGTCATGGGACAGTACTGGGGATCGTCAGCAGGCTCCACACAGCAGTGTAAGCAAGTGACAGGAAACAGACCCAGAGGGGACGCGAAGTCAGATCACGCTAAGTTAAAGCAATTGCTTCCTGAAGGCACTGGGCATGACGCAGTTGAATCTGTGACCTAATTGGGAATTTGGGAAGCATCCAAAATGGTACGATGGAGCAAAGAGATTGTTGTGACTTGATAGTACATAGACCCCTTGCCTGATAGAAAAATCAACAAGAAAGTTCTAAGACTCGCTCTCCCTAACTGGGGACACACTGGGAAATACAGAATCTCTTTTCCCTTCTATCACAACCAGAGAATCGCAATTTTGTGTGAGGTAGACATTGTCCCAGATTAAAATCTCACATGTGCCAAAGTTCATTTGAAGACAGAGTTCTCCCCAATAGGATGTGAAAGTCCACTGTGAAGACTTTCTGCAAAAACCATTCAGTTTCCCCACTAAAAAAGTAGATACTGAGTTAACCTATGCCTGTTGGTTCATTTCTCCTTGTTTTTGCCCAAAATATGGCAGAATGCCTAAAGGTGTAATAACGAAGTCTTGAACTTCAGGACCAAGTTGATGTGTGAAAAAGAACTTCTGTTTAGTCAGGCTCTGTAGTCTGAGTTCTGTGACATACAATCAAAACTAATGGTACAGCACTCTGACACAAAAGAAATGCTACAGACAAACAAGATTTAAATTAAAAAGAAAAAACTAAGCAGGGGCCAGGGAGTTAGCACAGAGGTTCCAATGTATGCCTTGCAAATACAAAGTGCCCGGGTTCCATTCCCATCCCCAGTAATCACATACAAGAATGCCAGGCATGGTGAGTCACGCTCACCGGCAATCAGTACCACACACAACAGTGTCAGGTAAGGTGGCTCACGCCTGTCATCCTAGCACTTGGAAGGCAGAGGCAAGAGGATTGCTGTGAGTTCCAGACTCACCTGGGCTACACAGTGAGCTCAGGACCAGCCTGAACTAAAAATCGAGACCCTGTCTCAAAAAAAAAAAGCAAAAACAAAAATAAAAACCCTAAGCAGTGAACAAGTAGAGAAAGAGATTCTAGTTAAAGACAGGGACTAAAGCAGAGAGGTACATAGGTTTTTATTATGGTTCGTATCTCTGAAGGCCCAGCTTTTCTCTCTTGATCAGTCTCATGACATACTGATTTTGTAGTTTAAACTCGTATCACTGCTCCATTCCTCCCCTCACCCACCCTTGTGTCCTCTTCCTTTTCTTTCATTTTCTTGGACCTCTGCAAGATTAAGAGTTAGTGGCCAGGGATGTAGCTCAGTGTCACTGTACCTGCTGGGCAAGCACAAGGTCCTGAGTTTGATTTCTGGTACTGAAAAAAAAAAAAAAAAAAAAAAAAAAGATTAAGAGTCTGCCAGGATGATGACCTCCAGTGCAACTGGAAAATACTTTAAATATTTAGCAAATAAACACTTTAATTTTTAGATACTTTTATTAAATACTTTCAAATAACAAGTAAATAGTCTTAGAGGTTCCCGCGGCCCCTTAAGAAAGAACTTTCCTATTCAGTTGCTTACTAAAAGAATACCTCTTTGGTTGCCATGCCAAAATCCCTTCCTGTGCAAAACTGGTTTTGATAAAGGATCTGTTCTGAGTCATATTTCCAAGACTTTGTTGTCGTTTTGCAGTTCTGGGGATGAAATTGAGGGCCTCGTGCATGCCAGGCAAACACCATACCACTGAGCTATACCTCCAGGTCCCCTAATTTGTTTGAAAGGAAAGCAAGAACCGCTTAAGGTCAGCATCCCATTAGATTATGAAGAAAAAAGAAACAGCTCTCCATTCTTAAGTTGCATTTTAGAGCGTGCCAGACCTACCGAGGGAGACTAGAGAGCGTGAAGACGGCGGACAGGTCCTGTCTTCTCGCTCCTTCCCTGCATTCCCTTGGCATTTCTGGGAGCCCAGCCCTTAACGGAGGCTCACATGTGGTTCCCAGTCATTCAGTTCTCTGCACATAACAGGAACTGCTCTGATTGTATGTGGGCTAATGCTGACACATTGTGTTGTTCCAACTAAGTAATTCCAAACACTCACATCTAAGCTGACCTACATTACCACTCTGGCTGCCAGATGTTGCCGCGAGGAACTGTCTCCTCTGTAGCGTCACGATCCTTGATTAAAGTAGAGGAAGGGCATTATATTTACTTCATCGCTCTTATGCGGAACAGCATTCTGGCTATTGATTACAACTAGTTTGCTGTTGGAAAGAATAACCACTAAAACACGAAATGTTCTAGAAGTTCAACTGGGCAAACATGTAATACAACTTAACTGATCAATTTTAACTAATGGTCGGTCAGACTGACCTACAGGGACAGATTCCTTATGACTTTACCTATTTTTATTATGATCCAAGAGTCAGTAATATCACTTCTGAGAAACTGGCTTTGTCTTGGATCAAGATGACAAATCAGACATCATTTCTATATAATACTGCAAAAGATGAGATTTTATACATAGCATACTTCACCTCTACCCAGCTGCAGACTGAGGTGATTGTTTCCAGATGCTAGACAAAGGAAAAGCAACAAGCAAACCATAGACGATGTTTAAATATCTTTTTATGTGTACCTGCATAATCAACACAATGGTCAGAATTCACCCTGAAAAATAAAGTCCATGATAAAAATTACTTGTCAAGATCTACTGTAAAATGATCTCCAGAATGATTAACTATGAAAAGCCCTGAGATGGATCATCAGGGTGGTAGATATTTGATGGACAGCTGAAAAGGAAAACATGGAGAAAGATTTTTTTTTTGTGGGGGGGGGAGGCATATTAATGTCTGATACCAAAAGCTGCGCAAGCTAGAGCTTTGCAAACTGACATCTCCTAAAATCAGAGAGTTGACAGCAGTGTAGACTTGACTAGAGTGTGAAAGTCAAATGTCTCTAAGGCGGACAGAAGGTTTTTAGCATGCTCACTCTAGATCTGGTGGAGAAGAAACAACCTATAGCTTGGCAAGCATGTCAAAAGCTGACAGTATCAACCACCACTGACTGTCAGTATGTAGGGTCGTCTACTGAGGCTTCTCCTGGGAATGGAGCCCCAGAGCAGAAGGCGACAGTCTCATCACTGACTGACAGCGACTTCTGGAACTGAGAGTGGGTAAACCTGTGGCGAGGGTGCATCCCCCTGGGGGACCAGTCCGGACAGCTACACCTAAACACAAACACTGCAGTTCTTTGTTTCTTACCTAAAGCCACATTAACACAATTTTAAGAGAATTTAAAAATTCAATTTTTTTTTTTTTATGATTTACTCTATGATACATCTTATAGCTTTTTTGTTTGGGGGAGTTGTTTGTTTGTTTAGCACAACATCACCTTCCATTGCAACAAATGAGTCTATATTATGACAATTATCCATGCCATATTTTCTCAGTCTATTGTTCTACTTAAGGTAAGAAATAGAGGTTCATTTATGGATTAATTCAGACAGAAATACCTAGATTTTCTTCAAATGAAGTAGAGAATAGGTAAGATGGCTATATAGACATTCTTTTACCTATGATGGGGTTATGCCCTGATAAGCTCATGGTGACTTGAAAATATAATAAGTCAGAAATGCATTTAGTTCACTTCTGCTGAATGTCACAGGTGAGCAGCGCACAACACAGAGCCTGTGCAGTCTGCATCTTTCTGACCACATGACCAAGGCTGAGCTTGCAGAGTATTGTGTTTAACACCATCAACCTAAGAAAAGATCAAAATTCAAATACCACATGTGTATTGCTTCTGTAACACTATAAAAATGAAACGATGTAAGTAGGTTGGGGAACCACCTGGAACAGAAATTAGGTAACCAGCTAATCTGTTCAATGTTCATATATGTTATATTTAATGTTACCTAATTTCTCAGAGTGAGACAGATGAAAATCAGCAATACTTTAGAACACTTGCCAGGAATTTATTTCAATAAATATCAATCAGTTACTTCTTCTGTGTTAGAATTATACAAAGGGAAGAGAGTTACTATGTATTTTTAAATGAATATGATTCTGTCTTCAAAAAATTATGATTTGGTAAAAAGATCAGATGTTAAATAAATTAATTATACCACATAATCTGACAGACATAAAGCAATTGTGTTATAGTTTGTGGCTAAGACAGAAATTATAAAATTTCAGAAACTACTGCTTTTTAACGTAAGCACACAGCAAGCACACTCCAAATCCTACAGCAAAATTAGTGAATGAAGAATCAGATTATACTAAAGCTGATATCCCCTCAATAACTACTTACTCCTCAAAGGAAAACCCCAAAGAATTCTAAGCCTCTTTCTCATCAAGACAAAAAAAGCAATCAAACAAAAATCTGTACAAGGAACTTGAAGTTCATGTGAAACAGTATCTTCCCTTCTGTTATCATAATCTCAGCTGCTCCAAGCAGCTAAATGCTAAGGTCTGTTGAGCTACTGAACATTGAAAAAGAAGGAAGACAGAGTCATCCAAAAAGTCTTCCAGATGACTATCCTGCCTGGGAATTGTGGAAATGTCCAAAGTGAGCCAAGAGAATAAATCCAGAAGGAAGACCATCTCACTGTCTCATCTACAGTTTGCGGATGCCTACTGCACACAAGTCAGATTGTAGGAAACTCTGAGTAAAGTAGATGCAGTTCCAACTTGTGTCCTCAGTTTCAGCAATCTGACATCTGGCAAGACAGAAGACTACTTGTAAGAAAATGACTGCAGTGCCTTGGAACATTTTCCTTACCCTTTGTCTCTGCCTGTAATGCTGACCAGTGGTATCTGTCTTTTGTTTGGGCTCTTCCTTTCCCACTTGTCATTTCTCAGATATCTTGGGTGCAGTCTTCACTCTCCTGTGTGCCCTCTTCCTTCCACACTGTAATTTGTCAGCCTGCTGCCATGTCCAAGGGAGACCACATCTGGGCCATGCGTGGGTGTCAAACCGACAATGATACAGCATAATTAAAAACTAATTACTTAAAATAGGAAGCTGTGAGACCATGTTGATTAAATTAAAAATAAATAAACGAGAGGAGGAGGAAGTTCATTGCCAACAAATAAGTGTAGCAGGTAAGAGAAAAAACAGCATTTAGCGATTGTGCAGAAGGAGTTGTCCATCAGAGGTTCCTAGACCCTGGATGGAGGCTGAAGAAGATATGGGGGAAATCTTGGGCCAACTCCAAGTCATGTCATATACTGGTACAAATTATCGATGTTGAGTGTGATCGTGATATGCATATAAAATGTACCTATTTAACAATAAAATTTAAAAGAGAGAGAGAGAGAGAGAGGCAGTGGTTTCACACCGTCGAGCAACCTAACAGGAACCAACAGGAGCAGGTAACAAGCTCCTGTCACGCGGTTCATGTTCCTGGGTGTGAAGACTCCAGAGGAGCTGGGCATCGTTTCTGTAGTGTTCTGGCCCAGAAAAATTGTCCTGTGCCCAGTTATTAGAAAACACTGGGCAGACCCAGCCTACATGTCATCCTGTAAACAGAATGTGGAGACTGTGATATTTAAAGCGAAGATGTGAGAGATGGGGGAGGGGAAATGCCTGAGCTTCAGACTGAAGTTGCTAAAGAGACACAGTTCAGCCCATTCCTGGGTGGGACTCAGGGCCACAAGAGAAAGAGACTCTGAATAACTGAAGAAATCTGATGGCTTTGCATCAGTAATTTCCTGATTTTTGAGAGTTTCCTGGGTGCTGCACAAGAGAAGGTCCTTATTTAGGGAAATAAACTCTGACTATTGAGGATGAGGTGTCACGATCATGTCTGAAACTTGCTTTCAAATGGTTTTTGAAAGAGACTAATGATCATAGGGCTATATTTATATAAAGGAGTGATAGAGAAAGTGGGGTTAAATGTTGCCAGAAATTTCAGTGAGGGTATCCATCCACAGGAGGTCTTTGTAATATATTTTAAATTTTTCTAACACTTTGAAATTACTCCCAATAAATCTTTGAAATTCAAAAAGAATGACTGTGATAAGGACTATGACACAGAGAGGAACAAATCTCAGACCATAAACCCAGGTAACAGAACTCCCTTCACTTGCCCCTTAATTGAATGTCCAGTTCAAGCTCAAGAGACTGACAAGAAGCACCGAAATTTAGTATGTGTCCATCAGGGGACTCTCTACGCACCAATTTTTGGAGAACTGCACCTAAGTTCTGGACTCTCCAATAATTTCCAATATTGAAAAACGAGGAGAGAAGAAGCCCTCCATTTCACCTACCTTCAAGGGCTCCTCCAGTACTGTATCCACCTGTCATACCCCAGCACAACACGCAGATCTCCAAAGAAACTTCTCCTGTTTCCCCAAATCTACTTCCAATCTATCACTCTTGTTATCTGCCTTCTACCACAAACTACATGCACACGGCCCAGGGTTAAGCACACAGGGGCTCCTGGATAAACTCAACAAAGTTAACTTTCTACCACTGTGGGGGAATGAGAACACACATCTAAAAACTGAACTGACATCCAGAAAAAGTCATTTTCCAGGACATTTAAGTTTGTCACATGGCAAAAAGTCGGGGAAGTAAGAAACAGAAAGTTTCTGCCTGATTCGTGAATTACACAATCCCAGGTCCTTGCAGAAACTAACGGAAGGGTTCAGTGCTTAACGTTAAAATATTTTGGACAAAAACATCATAAATAGTAAGGGTGCTCCCTCTCTTCACCACCCCCACTCCCTAAGATAAGAAACAGTCTCAGAACAAGGAGATGGAAAAAGGCCAGAGAAAAATTGTAGGAGATTGTCAGGAGCTACAGAAATGTAACCAGTACCCCGAGTGGATCTGACAATGTTGCAAAGCCCCATATACTTCTAGGGGTTCTGTGTCAAGCAGAATCTGTACCCCATTTCCTGAGCAGAATCCTGTGCAGGTGGCAAAACCTCCAAAAGCAGTGGGTGCTTGATATGTCTGGGCCGTGACTCTCCTCCTTAGCTCAACATGGAAATCATAAGCAACTGCGCTAATCCTCAGGCCTTTACGGAAGCCAGGACTCTAGAACTTCGGCAAATACCAGAATTACCTGGAGGCTTCTTTTTAAAAAGAAATAAACAAACCAGAGAAAGGTTTCTGGATCTGATCCACAGTTTCTGACTCAGTACATCTGGAGTTGGCCGAGGACTACAGATTCAGATTTTTAATTTGTCCCCCAGTGAGGCTGAACCTTGGCATTTTGGGGTCATTCTTGGAGAAATACTGCCACAGGTGTCTGTGGCTTTGCAGTGCCTCAGGGGATTCTTCTGTGCAGCCAGGGAAAAGGCCTCAGGGCCCCCACCCCCATCCCCACCCTGCAGGGAGAACCACAAAGCATCCTCAGGACATGGCGCAGGCATCTCACAGTAGTAGTGGTGGAATTGTTCTGTGCCTCTAAAGCTAGCAGCCCAGAAATAAGTATCTCCAGAAAAGCCCAGGGAAATAACTAGTCAAGAACTAGATAGAAGACAGACAGCCAGGCTCACAGCCAGACTGAGGCCGGAGGATAACAAAGAAGAGAAGCCCTATGTGTCTTTTGGACTTCATCACTCCAATCCAGTCAGCCCAGTCATGATTCAGAAGGAAGGAAAGGGTCCATGGAGATCACTACTGGAGAGAATGGAGTTTCTCTCACCCTAGGAAAGTGGGGACTCAAAACAGAAATTACAGTGCAGTACAGAAAAATGTAAGAGCCAAGAGGTTATGGACCAGTTACTTTTTCTTTTAAAGCAAGAGACAGGGTTATTTTTCAAGGCTGGGGTTGAAGGAATGGGAAGCAGATGAGGTGAGGGAAGAGAGGTGTGGGTTTTTGAGGCTGATGGAGGTGACAAGCATGAGAACAACTAGAGATCAGATAAAGGATGATCACTCGAGTTGCAGGGCCAGCCATAAGAGTGCTGCACGGCAAGCGTGAGGCCCTAAGTTCGATCCCCAGGATGACAAAAAACAAAACAAAAAAACTGGATATGAATTGTTGTCGTATGTAAATTTTAGCATCAATTCACACAGTTGTGTGGCAGTTCTCTGCTAGTAGGACAGCCTCACCATGGAAACAGAAGGGATTATGTGCGTATTGATCCAAAGGTGGAGGCTTGTGGCCAGGGAGAGCTCAAGGGCATTCAGTGAAATAAAGAACCTAAAGGTCATTTGAGAAGGTTAACTATTAACTCTCATTGAAAAAGACTGCCAGTGAATTAGGTTTGAAGAAGGCAGAAAATCCATAGCATAGGACATAATTTTTTAAAAGTACTGCAAAAATGGGAAACATACTCAATCTCTGCCTTGCTATAGAGCAAATGTAGAAATATGTGATAGATACAGAAAAAGAATAAGAGAAGAAAAGACCACAGCTGGAGAACCTAGTAATCAGCTAGAGAACAAATTATTTAATCTTGAGAAATTTAATGTGAGGGCAAACAATGATGGCAAGTTCTATGAAAAAGGTAATTCCTGTGTTAGTCAGCTTGCTGGTAGCAGGACTCAACAACTGGCACCCACAGTCTCGAGTTTCATCTGGCTTATGGTTCAGGGAATTCCACCCAATGCACGGTCATCATCGTGGAAAGGTGTGGCTCCTGACAGCCCGGAAGCAGAGCAGGGAAGCAGGGCCGGAGAGTTAGGGGGTCAGGACTAGACCTCATCCCCAAGGCCATGCCTCCCTATCCCAAGGACAAACTGAAGACTGTGGACCCTCAGGTAAGTCAGGCTGACATCTTTTCCTATCCACAGTTCCTTTCTGAGAGATGCAGAATAAGCACGTACACAAGTGTTATTTTTGCCATTGTTTAAAAAGACTAAACGACGAACAGTTCTTGTATTATAAAAAAAAAAAAACATGAGTTTTTAAAATTATAACTTGAAAATTCAAATTATTTAAAGTTACTCAAATTACTTACTATCCTCTACTTAGTGCATAAACATTCCCAGGATTCTTATCTAGTGAACTTTCTTAGATGTTTTTCAGGGATCAGTCATTTTAGTGGCCAAGACAAATGGGCCAATTGCTTGTACGTTTGTCAGAAGGCCCTTGTAAAATTTTTTAAATAACACTTTAAATTGCAAATATTTATGACGTGCCATATGATGTTTTGATATGTGTATGCATCGTATAATAGTCAAATCAGCATGAGTTTATCTACTTCCTCAAATACTTAACATTTCTTTCTGGCAAAAACATTCACAATCTTTTCTTCTAACCCTTTTGAAATATACAACACACTATATACAACACATTATATGCATCAGCAGGCTCCATTTTAATATCTTTTTCTTAAAATGAAAAAAATCCACCAAGGTGGTATTAAACCAAGATTTGTTTGGTGTTTGTCAAAAGGATAACACCTAGTTAGGTAGCACGTTGATGGAGAGCTAGTTCTAAGACAGGAAGAATAAAAAATGGCACAAAAGCGCTGGGGATTTAGCTCAGTGGTTCTGGCACCTGCCTTGCAAGTTCAAGGTCCCAGTTCATCCCCAGTAACCACATACAGCATTGTCGGGCCTGGTGACTCACATCCACCAGCAATCAGAACCACACACCACCGTGCCAGGTGTGGTGGTTCAGGCCTGTCATCCCAGTGCTCAGGAGGCAGAGGCAAGAGGATTGCTGAGTTCCAGGCTTACCTGGGTTACATAAACTCAGGGCCAGCGTAAACTACAAAGTGAGACCCTGTCTCAAAAAAAAAAGGTGACACAAGAGTGTCTCATTTGCCCACAGAAAATTCCTTTCAAAGCATCTGCTATTTGGATCCTGCAGTTTCTCTTAAATTAGAATTGCAAACCTGACTGACCATCCCACCAAAATGCCTGGAAATTCTGAATGAAATTCCAAGGAGGGCCTGAAAATGTTGATCCAGATGGTGCTCAGACAGTGTGTGGAACTCCACTGTCGACATCACTGCGGACATGACAGAGGGGCTGCACTTTAAATCAGCCCAGTATCTGCAATGGGGAATTTTTCCAAACTTCAACTGAATGTGCCTTAGGTCATTATTTATCTTTTCTTTACTTGTTCCAATTTCAGAGTTTTCTATTTACAAAAAGACATTTCAAGGATTTATGTTCAGTAGCTCTTTATGTCACCTTTAAGTCTATAACTGATTCCATGAGGAAACTTTAAACTCAAAGGACTGGATATATCAGCAAAAAACGTAGCTAATTACTTCTTCATCAAACCCTTCATGTCAGCTCATCATCCTCTCTGCTGTTTTCTCCTTCATCATTTTCTCCTATTTCCCCCAAATTCTTACTTATCGATGCTGCCCAGACCCTAAAGATCTTACGGTTTCATTGGAAGGAATAAGCAAACACGAATAAATTATTATACAGCAAGGTAAGAGAACTATTACTGGGGACCATGAGTGGCAATGGGAGGCTGGAGACGATGCTCCCATCAGCTGAAATCAGTCACGGAAAGCTTATTGGAAAAGATGACATCAAAAATAAGCTGACTTTGGGAATAATAGTGCAAACAGAGGGACAATCATAGTTATGGAGCGCCACATAGAAAAAAGATTGGGGTGTTTGCAAAGATAAAGTTGGAGTAGTGGGAAGCCATGGAGTGATAAAGAAGGTGAAGATGCACATTTGGGACCAGGCAGTGAAATGGTTCCCTCCCCCACTGTGGGAAGGAGCTGGAACTGTGTTCCCGGTGCAGTTTCCCACACAATCAGACCAGATTTGCAGTTTTCGAAAAATCATCTGCTTTTGGTAGAGTTTGGATAGGAGGAAAGGTGACAGTAGAACTCAGGAGAATAAGGAGGAAATTAGTATTGTAGTCTAAGCAAGAGATAAAGGTGGCCTAAAGTTCGATGGAGGCTCCATGTCCATATGTAGATAACCAGTTCTATTTTCATATTAGCAAAACAGCCCTAGCTTTTGTTCATCTTGTATCTATATTTGTCTATGTAAAAAAACATAAAGTACCTTTTGGGATAATTGTATATTGTTTTCATTTGGTTCTAAGTGAACTGTTTTACCTTTCCCCAAAATGGTATCTTTATTAGAAAGTGTATATGAGGGATTAAAAGAATGATAAAGGAATAGCCAGCATTTATCTTCCCTTAATTGAAAGCTGTCAAATTGTTTCTTACAGTGAGAGAGCAATTGACATTTAGCCCATATGAAAACATCCATTTTATATTTATGCACTGTCTTGTGAGTGGGAAATACATATCCCGTTATACACACAGGCAAATTAGTTCCAAGTCAACAGTATGAGCTTGATTCAAATTTAAAACTTAAACTGAAAAGTCAAGTTGTTTCCCAGACAAATTTAAAGTCGGCTGAGTACTACTCCTTCCTCATATCAAGCAAAATACCAGTGCTGATCTCTCCACCTGGTTTCAGAATTATGAAAAAGTTGACCTACATTTCCAAACAATCAGTTAAAGAAGGAAAATTGTCATTTGATGATTTCTTGATGATCATAACTATAAGTAAAATTACTGTTCATGGTGTGAGAGTTCATTTTAGAATAAATCCCCCTGTTAGTTAATATGGTTGTCAGTTTAAGGATAGTCTAGTGGTCAGAATATATTTTTATTTTAAGGTAAATTTTTATCTTAAGTCCTCGGTAGTCAGGCCTATATCACTCAGTCATGCCTTGTGATCAGAGTTGACCACTCATCATTTGTTGTCATTTTCCTCGTGGCAGAACCTCCCTCCACAGTTAGCAACTTGTAATGAGCATGTATGGATCCAGCAGCAGGACAGACAGATGCAGGGCACAATCATAATTAGAAAGAAATTATCAATTTTCTATGGTGAAAAAATAATTTTCCTTAGCTTTCCTGAGTAGCAGTAGGGCAGAGCTGAAATCAATTTGGGCTAAAGGCCAATCAATAACACTGCAGAACTCTAAGCATGGCTCCACTCCATTCCAACAATCACCGCAGGGACCAACTCTCTAATTCCAAATTAGGCTTTGAAATCCCTTTTAATTCTTTGGCTTATCCTATCTGGTCTGGGGAGCTGTTCGTGGTCAGCTCCTCCTTCCATTTTTGTTTGCTTTCACTGTTTCACAAGGCCATTCTTGTGATGAATATTTGAACATCGCTGTGCTACTTACATAACCTTAAGTGCCAGGCTTCTCAGGGGGAGTTGAGTCAGCCAGGCAAAACATGTCACAGAAAGGGGAAGAAGTACTACCATGGTGATTTACCCAAAGGACTCACCCTGCGTGAATGTTGCATAAATTATACTCCATTCATCATCCTGGTTGTCTTTGTCAAAACTCTCTCTCCCTTTCATAAACAGCAGCAGAGATGTGGACTACCAGGGTACTGAGGAAACAAGAAGACACAAGGCAACACGTGCACTGGTATAGGGCATTCAAAAAAAATCACTCCCCTGCAGCACTGCTGGACAAAAGATAACTGCACCAGATAGGACTGTTCGTGGTATAAGAAAAGATTTTGCAAGAGAGTGTACGAAAGATGTAATGAAATGAACACAGAGGACATTACCAAAGGATGACTGCTGCCATAAACACTCTACTGACTCTGGTGTTTCTCTCAGTATCATCATGAGACCATGTTGTCCTGGTCACTGTTTTGTACCCATTACTTTGTCAGTCTCACTTAATTCTTGCAATCTGTTCTCCATGGGGTCCCGTGGACCTCCTTAACTTGTGGTCAATAAAACTAACACACTTGCCATTACTCAGCAGCAGGTAAGCACCATAAGTCAGGTGACTAACTGCCGGCAACAAACAAGGGACTGTCCACACTGTTTGCCAACCTGGAGATAGCGCTGTCCAATTGATTTCCTGGAGTTAGCACGGCTTTATTTGTCTATCTTCAAACTGCGTCACTAGGAACTGCGGGCTCCAGATCCATCAGATTAGCATTCCTGACTGAGAGCCAGTCAATAACAGGGAGAAACTTTTCTGCTCTGCTTTCAATGGATAATATTTTTTTGTTTACTCAACATTATTTATGTGACACATTTATCAAATTCATGATATGCATCATATAGGAGATTCAAAATAGTACCCCAAAACACTCTCTAAATTAAATACCTAATTAGTGTACACCAACTCTTAAAGGTTTTTTTTCATCACTAATTAAACTTCATTAAATTGCAATCTTGGATTAATCTTTGTGAAGATTATTTTAGTTCGTCTTCTTATTTTTACCATTCAAATGGAAAATAAGAGCTGTGCTGAAAGGAAAATTCCCTTAATGCATCAATATTTTTATAACAAAGCTAAGATAGTCTGAATAACTTAAATATAAAAACACTAAAGTAGTATAAACATAATTCAGCACCAGAGCTGAGAAATGTCTCCTCTTTACAAAAAAAAAGAAAAAGAAAAATGTCACATTGATAGAGGAGCTCATATTTTGAACACCTAGTCTCTGAGCATAGTGACAATTCTGCAATAAGCGAACACATGAAAAAAAAAACAATAATTCAAAACAGAACAGAAGACTTCCGTAAACCAGCTCCTTCCTCTGTCTGCTTTATCCACCAAGGTCCATTATCCCTGAGACTAATAAGCATCCTTGTCATCTCCTTTACGCTTAACTTTCACATCTTAGCCAGCACCAGCCCTATCAATTTTATCCTTAAGTGAATTTGTCATGGTTTCTTGCTAGCCTGATATCTCCCAAATAAATAACAGCAAACCTTGGTATATGTCACTAATTCATTCCAGAACTCATGACGAGTGCCAAACTTGACAAGCACCTCATCATTTCTCCCATAAGAAATAAGGGCCGGGGATTTAGCTCAGTGGTTCCAGTGCCTGCCTTACAAATTCAAGGTCCTGGGTTCTGATCCCCGGTAACCACAAACCACAATGCCGGGTGTGGAGACTCACCTCCACCAGCATTCAGTACCAAATACCACAGTGCTGGGCGTGGTGGTTCACACCTGTAATCCCAGCACTTGGGAGGCAGAGGCAGGAGATTGCTGTGAGTTCAAGGCTGAGCTCAGGGCCAGCCTGAACTACAAAAAGAAAGACCCTGTCTCAAAAAAAGAAAAAGAAAGAAAGAATGTGATGAAGACTATTGGTGAAAATTCCCTAGAACTTGCACACCTTACTGAACTAATCTAGTCTTTGCAATTCAGTTAATCAGATTTTTGCAAAATATGAACCTTATACCTCCTTAAAATGATGTCCTGCTGTTATCTAGGGCTACATGGCAAGAAAAACAGAGGTAACTAACTCAAAATTCCAAATTCATGGTTGAAGAAGCTGTGTCAATCAATAACACATTTCCAATAGATCTTTTTATGTATTCCCCAAGCTCCAGCTATGCCAAGTTAATAACTTTCCCCAGAATATAATGTGGCTGAGTCTTTGCTTCCAAAACTAACTTTCCATACTTCATCTGATGAATTCTGATGTTTGCTTAGAACTCCTAAACTTCTCTTGCCTCTTTACCTCTTCCTGGCTACACCAAAGCTGGGTCACCTGACGCTCACACTTGCTGGGTTCTATGTCCCTGCTACTTTCAGCCTTCTTTCTCACCAAACATTAAGGGAAGTAATATTTTTATTGTTATTGTGTAACTGTGTAGCTATAATCACCACAGGATTATTACGAGTTGGTGGGTAAAGATGGTTTGTTTACTGAATTTCCAACAAGTGTTTTTGAGCATTTGTTATTTGCCAATACATGCACCTTAGTATACCAAATAAATAGTTCCTAAGTGAATTACCACAATTAAACATTTTTGTGGATGTTCTCTTTTACTGTTGACTTTTTTGTCTTTTGATTTAATCTTCAGTTCTAACCCAGAGATCTGGCACATACTAGGAATTATCCAGATATATTCTACCTAGATGAACAAAACCCAGGGAAATCTTCACCATGATTCCCTTAGGCGAGTTTCAATTCCTACTTCAGTGGTATTGTAGATATTGTTAAGTAAAAAGAAAAATTTTTTAAATAATACTGTCAGATACTTTGTTAATAACTAAAATATTTTATTCAAAAAGGTATGCTTTTCTTAGATGAGTTGAGATGACAACTGAAAATATATTATTTTAACATCACGATATACATTGTATTTACCATTGTTATTCTCTAATTATTTTGTTATGAAATTTCATTTTTTCACAGAAATGGTTTTATTTTTAATGTAATATCTACTTGTATTGCATTATTATTATTATTATTATTATTATTATTTTAGGCTTTTTGAGACAGGGTCTCGCTTTTGTGGTTCAGGCTGGCCCTGAGCTCAGCCTCCAACTCACATCACAATCCTCCTGCCTCTGCCTCCCGAGTGCTGGGATGACAGGCGTGAGCCACCACGCCCGGCACTGTGGTATGTGGTACTGGTTGCTGCTGGGCCTGAGTCTCCACACCCAGTATTGTTATGTGGTTACTGGGGAATCGAACCCGGGCCCTTGTGCTTGCAAGACAGGCGCCGGAACCACTGAGCTAACTCCCCGGCCCCTGCATTAATTTTTTTAAAGTACCCCTTTTACAACAAACTCTCACCATGATATTCTGCCTGTTCATGGGTCAAAAGCAAAGAAGCCAACCAACAATGGGTTGAACTTTGAGCCAAATTAAACCTTTCCTCTTTATAGGTTGTTTGGCTCAAGCATTTCATCACAGTGATGGAAAGTACACTGACATATAGTTTATAACAAAAATTATCTAAAACCATGCAAGTAAATTTTAAAAATATGCTGAACTTAATTTTAATTATCTTTAATTTCAGCTGTTCACCATCTTAAACTATCTAGTTTCTTTATTTCAAATCTCCTAGGTCAATTTGTGATTGCTACATCTTGGAAATATCCCAAGTGTCCATCAACTGGAGACTGGATAAAAAAGCTGTGGTTCTTCTACAGAATGGAGTATTACTCTGCCATAAAAAATGATAAGTTTGAATCATTTATATTTAAATGGACATACCTTGAGGATATCCTCATAAGTGAAATAAATAGGGCACAGATAGGTACATATCTCATCTTTTCTCTGGTATGAGAAAATAAAAATGTAAATGAGTCCTAGAACTGTATGTTATATATTGTGAAATAGAAAATGCTCAAAGTAAAATGGGGTAAAGGGGGAAAAATAATGAGATTATAACAAAAAAGAAAGGAAACAAATTTTATGTATATGGGGGGGTAGTAGGGTGGGTAGGGCTATGGAAAAAAATGAGAATTAAATTGTATCTTATATTGATACAAATCCCCATTATGGAGTGCAATCATGATGCGTATATTTAATGTACCAATAAAGATTTAAATTTTAAAAAATCTACAGGAACAGATACAGCGTGTGCAGATCCAGACCTGTCACCTGTTAAGGTGAGTTCATTTGATCTTCGACAGAGATATCTTTTAACCTAAGTCATGCCAAAAGAAAGAAAAGAAGGAAAGGAAGAAAGGGAGGGAGGAAGAGACAAACAGACTGAGCTAACTTTCTATGGAGCGTGTGATCTTCATAGTCATATTATCGATGTATCTTTTTTGAAAAATGCTGCTTTTCTCTCCTCTCCTTCTTTGAACGTTTTATGGGAGACACATCTGAAAAATGAAGCAAAGCCACCTAGTGCTGTGTAGGATTCTAGTCTTGCCAGTTTTAAAGACTACAGTACAGGGCCGGGGATGTAGCTCAGTGGTTCCGGCGCCTGTCTTGCAAGCTCAAGGACCAGGGTTCGATCCCCGGTGACCACATAACAATACTGGGTGTGGAGACCCACACCCAGCAGCAACCAGTACCACATACCACAGTGCCAGGCGTGGTGGCTCACGCCTGTAATCCCAGCACTCGGGAGGCAGAGGCAGGAGGATTGCTGTGATGTGAGTTGGAGGCTGAGCTCAGGGCCAGCCTGAACCACAAAGTGAGACCCTGTCCAAAACACCTTAAAAAAAAAAAAAGAAAGACTACAGTGCAGGCCTGATTTCCCATCCTGACCAAGTAGGGCTCCCTGACACGATGTCAGCCTGATGGCTGCTGCAACTCTTTCACACCATTCCACAGTGGAGAGTGACAAGCTGGCTGCCCTCTTGCTCCACCAGCTTTATTGTTATTTGCAAAAGAATTAATCTGGTTGGCTCTAAACAAACTCTAAAAGGCTCTTTTGCAACAGGATGTGAGAGAAGGGACTGATGGCCCAACAAAAGTGACATTCACTTTCTTTTTTTTTTGAAACAGGGTCTTGCTTTGAAATTAAGGCTGCTGCCCCTGACCTCCCTCTATAACCCAGACTAATCTTGAAGTCAGGGAAATCGTTCTGCCTCTGCCTCCCAAGTGCTGGCATTACAAGTGTGAGCTACCACAAACACTCATCCAAATTATTCTTAGGAGCAGCTATCAAATCCACTTTCTAACAACCATAAACTTAATGGCTTTAAGTAAACTAAAAGGGGAATACCTGTACTCTTTGTTTGCAAACTATGGAGAGAAATTCAATAGCAAACATAAGCATTTTTCAAACTTAAACTGATTTACAGCACATTTTTAACAATGCCTCTAACAGCATGGAAAAATGTTTGAAGTCTCAAGAATTACATGGCTATGTGATATGACAAGGAACCTATTAGACTCTTTTTAGGTGAATATTGAACTCAGAGCCTCACACATGCTAGACACATGCTCTACCACTGAGCTATTTCCTCAGCCCCAAAGGCCCTAATTTAGAAAATAAAATTAATGATGCATTAGAGCAGTATCTCTAGTGGTTGTCTCTACGTACATAGGCATAATATCTAATTGGCACCTAACATTCTTCTGTTTCTGTAGAAGTAAACTTAATATGAATGTTTACATATATGAAACATAGAATAAAAGTGTCGGTGTAAGTCCAGGGTCACAAAGGAAATGAAGCACTCAGGGATGAGTTTCAAGATATCTGGCAAGGGGAACAGCCTCGGAGGACTGAACTGCCAAGCTGTCTTCCAACTCTTTTTATTATGGGGCAAATATAAAAGCAGCAATGCATAGGATAAAACAAAAGAGGTGGCCCAGGGAAGTTCCTGGGACAGCCCAGGCAGAACTTTTTGATTCTTATTCCAGTGTTTGTTTACAGATCTTTTTTGCAAGATTCAGTAACACAAAACTTAACAAGAAGCCCGGGGAACATCCTGTAAACTGGTGATAAAGAAACTCAGGAGTTCTGCATAACTGGAGTTCTGCATAACTAGTTACCAGGAAACCTGCTAAACAGCCACATTTTTCCTACATAAAAGAGCAACACAAAAGGGACACAAAATATCTAAGCTAAGAAACAAATATGAATTAGAACACATTTTGTGTGGATTCGTACCCTGACATGTACAGTTACATTCATGGAGTCAATATTCTTCTTCATTGTCAGGTTACAGAGTTCCTCCTCAGGTAAGTTTTGATGAAAGTGTCTTATTGGATTTGCTCTTTTAACAAAAAGCAAAAGCATGAATAAATTTTAAAAAATTAGTCTGAAAACATAGTTTAATTATTAAGTCAAACTAGATCTATCCCGAAGAAGGGTTCTGTGGAGGGTTTTGAGCCTTCAGATAACAGGTGTCTGTGAGAGCTCCTGATGGGAAAAAGATGAGCACTGTGCTGGGCTCCAAAGAGGTGAACAAGTTTCAGATGCTGCGAGCTAACATGGATTGGCTGAAGAAGAGAGACAAAAAGAGCAAGAATAAGAAAAACCAAGGGCCAGGGAGTTAGTTCAGTGGTTCTGGCGCCTGTCTTGCAAGCGCCAGGGCCCGGGTTCGATTCCCCGGTAACCACATACCATACTGGGTGTGGAGATTCATGCCCAACAGCAACCAGTACCACATACCACAGTGCCGGGCGTGGTGGCTCAGGCCTGTAATCCCAGCACTCAGGAGGCAGAGGCAGGAGGATTGCTGTGATGTGAGTTGGAGGTTGAGCTCAGGGCCAGCCTGAACCACAAAGCGAGACCCTGTCTCAAAAAAAAAAAGAATAAGAAAACCAAAACAGCACAGTGAAGGGCCCTGGATTCTTTTAACCAAGGGATTGCTATTTTTTTCTTTTGGTTTTACTTCTGGCCCCAAAACTAGGTTTTTGTTCCCCTGTTGGCAATTTATTTACATGTGGAGGGGGATCATTTTGGAATGACAAAGGTTATGGCTTACAGGGTAGTTGTGGTAAGAAGCTGGGTTAGTCGAGATCTGTGTGGGATGGTTGTGAATTCCTGGGTTAGTTTTCAAATGCCTCTAATCACTTCTTAAAGAATAGCATACCATTAAATGTTCATTTCCCCTCACTTAAAAAAAAAAAAAGAAAATGTGGTATCAACTGAAAATATAAATGAGCTCTAGAATGTATGATAGATATTGTACATCAGAAAATATTCAAAGGTAAATGGGGGTAGGGGTAGCAATGAGGAGAAAGAAAAAATTGTGATGGTAATTTAAAAATAAGAGAAACAAAGCTTATGTATACAAGGGGTGAGGGTATTAGGGTGGGTAGAGGAACGAGAAAAAATAAGAATCGAGTCATGTCATATACTGATACAAATTGTCAGTGTTGAATGTGATCATGATATGTATATAAAATGTACCTATTTCACATTAAATAAAAAGAAAATGTGGTATATATAAAAAGAGTATATTAGATGAACAGTTTCAAGGTAAAGTGTTAAAATTTTTAAGGTGTATCTCCTCTCAAGCACCTCAAATACAACAAGAAGAACTTTTGTTTGCGGTACAAGGAGACATAAACTAAATATATAAGTGGGCAAAACATTAAAGAATGGTCAGTGACTTGGCAAAGAGACAAACCTAAGTGTCTACAGAGGTAGAAACTAATAAAAAACCACAACCTCTGAATTAGCAGGACAGATGAAAACACAGAAGAGCTGGGAAAGCAGACACACAAAAAGTAAGAAGCAAATTATATACAAGATAAGCTTTCAAAAATATGTTTGAGAAGCAGTCAGATCTACAGCAAAAACTATAAGACTTCTAGAAGAAAAGCAAGAGGATAAGGTATATTCTGTGAACAACTTAACAGTGACACGAAGAAGCTCCACGCACACTAGGAGAGAGCCTGTACCAAACACAGGTTAAGTCTTCGTGCTGAGTCACTGGGCAAATCGTCAGCCCCATTTCCATGGCAGCAGCGAAACTAATGTTTAAAGGCAGGATTTTACAAGATCCTCTTTTAGAGAAAAGAAAGGACGAAAAATGCTGTCGTATAAAGTCCTTTATGACAACTTCCTCAGAATGTGTGGCTTCCCCACAGCGAGGTCGGTTCTCACCTACCCCTCCACCAAGGTCTCCAACCAGCTTTGTAGCTCCTCATTCAAATGAATGGACCGCCAAAGATTCCTGAACATTTGAGGAAAGAACCCAACACAAATATATCTGGCAAAATAAACAGATTTCCCATATCAGACCAAGAAAACATTATTAATAAAGAAAAACTGATGAATTAATTAAAATTAAAACCCCACTTTCATTTTTTAAGAAAACAGACTGAGATAAAAAAGTCTCAAATGATGCAAAATTTGAGTTGGAAATATGTAAACAATTTCTACAACTCAATACAAAAATTTAGAAAACCCACTTTTTAAAATGGCAAAACATAATTTTATAACAGAAAATATACAAATATCTGATAAGCACATTAAAAAGTTCAATAGAATTAGTCATCAGAGAAATGTAAACTAAAATCATAGTGGCAAACCAATACAAGCCATTAGAATGACTGACATAAGAAGACAGTATTCAAGATGAGGATTTGCATTAACTACTTTCCCTATCCATTGCTTGTGGAAGCATAAAATGGTACAATTACACATTCACCCATGACAATGACGTCAGTCCTAGATATTTACCAAGAGAAATGAAAATATACGTCTTCTAAACTCCTTGTATATGCATGTTTACAGCAGTTCTGGTCATAACAGCCCCAAACTAGAAACAATTTTGAGTCCACCAGCAGGAGAATAAACACTGATACTTATCTTATGGTATACTTCCCAGCAGGAAAAGAGAGCAGGCAACCAAGACACGCAGCAAATCAATCCCAAAATATTATGCTGAAGAAAAGCAGCCAACACAAAACGGTGCCTGCTGCACGATTCTATTTAAATAAAACCCTGGATTAGATCAAACCCTTCAATTAGCTCTGTTAGATGGGAGGGTTCTTGTTGGAGGCAAAGAAGCACTAGTCCATTTTAGGGGCTGGTGGAAGTGTTCTGTCTGCTGACAAAAGTTTGGGTTACATGGGTAACCACAAGAGGCAAAACCTCTTCAGTTTTAGTTAAATTGCACATTTAAGATCTAATCATTGTACCATATATAGGAAGCTCAATACACAGGTAAACAAAATAGATAGGCTATGATTTTATGTGAGATTTATAAGACTTTTTTATAGGTATTGTCAGAACATCTTCCCAAATAACACATTATGAAATATTACCATATTTATTATGTTATTAAATTATTGTAGCATAAATGAAGTTATAAGTGATTTTTGATATCTTAGTTTTTAATATTATCCCATAAAAAGTTCCAGATATATGATGTCCCTATTGCTGCTTATGAGGAATTCTCTCCTCGATGGAAGTTGATTTGGAAACTACTCTGTCAAAGCCAATTCTACATAATTTGGGGGAAAAAAATCATTTCACAGTTAAAATCATGATTAGGCCTAGTTTTCCGGCCTACAGACCGACTGTGTCAAGACATGACTCTTTCTTCACCTGTGGTCACAGCTAAGACTTCAACAATCCCGGGATGCTGTAATGTTCCAGGGCAGGATTATACCAGCTGAAGTCATCCTAGGACCTTCATCTACATAATTCCTCATCGTTTGAGGAGTCCTGCAGGCCTGCCCCCTGTGAAGCATCTGTGACAGTTTGTTCCTCCACGTGTACTGAATAAAGGTGTGGCAAGCTCGGGGCCTTTCATCTCTGCTGCCCAGTGCAGCACTGGTCAGGCCCAAAGCTCAGTTTCCTCTCTAAGTCTCATTTCTGTCTACATATTAATTAATTCACCTTGTGCTGTTGTGGCTTGCAAGAGACCAGTACTTACTACAGGGGTTCTAAGAACATCCCCTTTCCCTTTTCCCTACACTACTCCCAACATAAGCCTGCACATTTTATGGAACGCCTGAAGTTAGTGTGTTTGTGGGGTTCGTATCAGCAACCTCCAATGGTTAGAGCTAAGGGAGGGTTATGCATCTCAGTCATCTCACTACTGAGAGACATATTACAATCACAGCAGGATTTGCATTTGTTAAATGAAATACACTAGTCGCAAAAAGTCAAACATCACGTGGTCCATCTTACGTGCAGAATCTCACAACAATCAGAAGGTAGAATAGTGATTATGAGGATAAGAAGAGCAGTGAGGAAAGGGGATACAGGGAGGCTGGATTGTAACCAAATCACAGTTAGATAGAAGGGATGATTATAGGGTTCCACAGCACCATAGGGTGACTGTAGTTCACAGTTACCTAGTATATATTTTATGAATAACCAGAAGAGTGGAGCTAGAAGGCTCCAAAAATAAAGAAATAACAATGACGTAGAAATGCTTATTACTCTGACTCAACCCATACATTGTACACCCACACTGGAATATCAAACTATGCTCCACACGTACATAAAACTTTGTATTAATTTATAAGAAAATAAAAAGCAGGTCTTTGAGCTGGTGACACACACTGACATTTGTTAGCAGTATCCCTGTAAACAATCACACAAACTATTCTGTACGATCAAAGTTCCAGCTTTCTGTTCTTTTTGGCACTTTAACAATAAGCACATTGCATAAAAGTTTAATTAGAAGCACATGTCGTGTAGAAGGAGTCAGCTCATGTTCCATTTATATCAGGTAACAGAACTCTCTGAAGATTTGGGGACATAAGATAGCCAACACTCTTAAAATCAGGACAGAGGTCACTCTGGCCACTAGAATTTAAGGTGCTAATTGAAGTGCAAGGAAGTGGCTATATCATTTTTCTAACTAATCTATGTATCCTGAACATCATTCATTTTAATCAACAAAAATCACTTATTAACTTCATTTATGCTAATTTGTACTCTAGGGCTACCTCAGATAAATTGGTCGTGGCTAAGCCACCTACTATTGCAGACTGGTTACAATAGTAGATTTCAATTATGGATGCATATTAGAATCATTTGGAGAAAGACTTTACATTCCGACACTCACGTTACTCCTCAGACCAACAGACTCAGAATTTCTATGGGTAGAATCCAGTCATCAACGTTATTGAAACCTTCCTAAATAATCCCAATTTGTAGCCAAAGTTGAGGACTTCTGGCCTAATTGCAGTGTATGAATTTCTGAACAGATGTCATGAATATGACTTAGTCACCTTTAAGAGCAAGATAGCATACATTATCTATCACTGTGTTTGTATTTAAATATTTTAAGTGAATTAAAACAGTACTACAATGTTAAGCTCATCCCATTTCCTCCATGGGAAAACACAGGACAAAGAGAGAAAGCAACCAAAACTGTAACAGCTGAATGACCTTCCGGAAGGGAATTCGACCGTGTCTGAGTAATGGATGCATTTAAAGATAAATGATAAAGGCCTTGGAAATCTGGTCTCTGAGCAATTATATACTGACAACTCTGTGAGTAATAATATGCACTCTAACCCAAGGAAGTGACTGTTCTCAGCCGGCCCATGTTGAAGAAAGAGCAGAAAGAATAAACACAAGGAAAGAGAATAAACAAATCCTAGGTGACAAAGGAAGAAAAACCTGAAACAGACCAGAGCGAGAATGCCCAAAGCCCAGCTGCCAAAGATCTTACTAGCTCCTCGTGAAAAAGAACCACTGCCAGTTGTGTATTTGTGACTTATAAATAACTCCATGCACACTGCTAAGTAACATGTTTTCTTATGTGGTGAGAGTTTACAGATTCTCCTTTTATTTTTCTATTCCATGTAAAGTGTAGTTTAGCACAAACTTTGTACAATCCAAGTCAGCTCCCTGCCATAAAAGACTCTCTACCTTAAAGAACTCCAGCCCAGTCTTCCAGGCTTAGAAGTGTTTGTCCCCTGACTCCCCACTCAAGGACACGGCCACACTTGCCAGAATTGTGTTAAATTTTATTGCAGCGATTTATAATAAATCTACTTTTTCTTTGTTAGCCAGTTAGCTGGGGCTATTTTGGGGAATTCAACAGTGACATCATAAAGAATGCCTCACCAAGGGCTGGAGATTTAGCTCAGTGGTTCCGGCGCCTGTCTTGCAAGCGCAAGGGCCTGGGTTTGATTCCCCGGTAACCATATACCATACTGGGTGTGGAGACTCACGCCCAGCAGCAACCAGTACCACATACCAGTGCCGGGCGTGGTGGCTCACGCCTGTAATCCCAGCACTCGGGAGGCAGAAGCAGGAGGATTTCTGTGATGTGAGTTTGAGGCTGAGCTCAGGGCCAGCCTGAACTACAAAGCGAGGCCCTGTCTCAAAAAGAAAAAAAAATAAGAATGCCTCATCAAGACTGAGTCTGCTTTTTATTACTTCATGTTTGCAGTATATAATGTTTACATTCCTTCTGTGGAGTCAAAATAAATTTATCAGTGTAAAATTTCAATTAAAAATATCGGGAAATATTTTGCACCATCCTATTGGTTAAGAAGGGTCTGGAAGGCCCTTGAGGAAAAGCAACACTCATCCTACTCAAACAGAGATACTTCCCCAGTGTAGAGTTGCCTAAAGCTAATAGATATATTCCCTTTTGATTTTATATCCAAATGCTAATTTCAGTCTCAGTGGTATTGACCATTACTGCCTTCCATCTATAATTCTCTTCTTGTAACCATCTTTCAGTATAGTTCTAATGAAATTTCCATGATGTTTTTGATGGTCTCTAATAACATTCCCTTTTTAAATTATTGTTTCTCCTTTCAGCTACCTCTTTTATGTTTATCATACAGTTCTTGTACTCATTTCTTTCTTTACTCATTATGCATTAACACATTTGAGAGTAGGAAACTATATATGCGTTTATACATATATACATGTTTGCTCTAGACATATAGTTGCTTCAAAATCCACTATTGGATATGTTTATTCATTTATATTTGAGAGCAGAAAAATATATGCACAGTATAATTGTTGCACGACAGCCTAAATATTTTTATTCAACTATGTATTTCAGTTATTTTGTTTAACTGCAAATGACCTCTTGCAGACACAAACCAACGATGTCTGAGTAGTCCAAGAGAACCACCAAGAGACACATGAAAATCAGAAGGCTGAGATAGAAGATACTGTGGCTGAATAAAATCATCAAAAGAAAAGCTAGAAAGGTACTGAAGGCAAACATCAGCAATTTCAGGAACATTCTGAGAATTATGTAGAGGTTTTGTAGCTTTTGCCCGTCCAAAGGCAATCCAATGTGTTTTGTATACTTTCTAGAATAATTTACTTTGTCATGCATAAGCACTTTCGATTTGGAAAGAAATATGAATGTAAGCTTCTATCAGGTTAAAAGTTGTGCTTGGATACATGTGTGAAAGTGTGTATATGTGTGCTGTTGTTGTTACACAAAAGAAAGTTAAGTCACATCCCCTCTGGTGATTGGTCCTGAATTATTTTCAGGGATATGTCCTACTCATTTTATTCCTTTTAAAAAATGTGAACATTCATCAACGAAAGAAAGCAACGTTTCTCTCTTTAAAGAGTAACTGAAGTTAAATGACGTTTAGGCCACTTGTAAAATAGAGGTTAGAGTTGGCATAAGTCGCGATTCCCCTCACAAGCCCCCTTGCTCTGTGAGAATAAAGACCTTCAATGTAGGATCCAAAACCCAGAGAGTGAATTAGAAACGTCCCCCCCACTGTGCAACACTGGGCCATTGTGTCACAGGTCATCTCTGGACTTCAGTTTCTTCTCTGTCCAAGTGGGGATAACAGTATCTGCTTTACAGAATTTACTCTGAATACTATGTAAAAATGAGATAGGAGATAGAGGAATGCCAAGTGAGACCTGTTAATTACAAACCCGAGGACAGCGTCACATAATTCCCGGGACCCCGGATGCACAACTTCTCGCAGGTTCCCACGAGATGTGGACCTCGCTACCAAGAAGGGCAGCTGTCATGACTCTTCACAGGAGCCCACCCTGAGAGACCCAGGGTGTAGTCCCATTCTTACTATTTTCTATTTACTGTTTTGGTTCGGCCCAAGTTTGTTCTGCAGGGCCATTTTCTCCTTCACACCTTCACTTATTACCTTTCAAATAAACTTTTGGCACCATTTTGAACATGTCTCCTCAATTCTTTGTTCAAGGCAAGAAATATCTGGAATAAGTTTACTCAGTGAGGGCCGGGAATTTAGCTCAGTGGTTCCGGCGCCTGTCTTGAAAGCGCAAGGCCCCAGGTTCGATCCCTGGTAACCACATATAATACTGGGCATGGAGACTCACGCCCAGCAGCAATCAGCACCACATACCATAGTGCCAGGTGTGGTGGCTCAGGCCTGTGATCCCAGCACTCGGGAGGCAGAGGTAGGAGGACTGCTATGAGTTTGGGGCTGAGCTCAGGGCCTGAACTACAAAGCCAGACCCTGTCTCAAAAAAAAAAAAAAAAAAAAGTTTACTCAGTGAGCCTTGTCTAAAGGAATCAGCCAAAAACAAAAGGACACACTAAGCTTTAAAAAATTTAAATGCTCCTTTTGGAAGTGAAATTATTCACAGCAACTCTGTATATCAATAAATCAGTAAGATAACTTCATTCATTCGAATAGTCACTACTCTATTGGGACCCTGAAACCTACTTTGCTTGATGTAACTCCTCATGGAGGTAACTGAAGTAATGTAAGATTTGCCAGGACACGGTGAGCAGTAAACCACGCCTAGCACGAGACCACAGAGGTACTTTGATTCCTACAAGTGTTGTAGATCTCCGTTTATGTCTCCTCTGGAAGAAGATGATGGGTTTCTCCCTATCGAGCTTTCACAGATGAAGTGCGCGGAAATGTTAACAGAGTGACCTACGCACTGTACTGGAAATGTCACCAAATTAAATGTTCTGTTGAAAAAGGGCAGACAAATGAATGACATCATTCATTTGTCCTTGCCTGGCACAAGTTGAGGGCATCATGTTTGTGCTAAAACTACAAGAGGGAGGTAGTAAGTTTGGTTCCCACCTAGTACGATAATTATCCACAACACATCACTGCCCATGTTTCAACTTGAGTGGGGATTGATCTCTCAAAGAGAACCAAATAAACTAAACAGAACCTCTAGACAAATGCCTGTCACAGCGTACAGGTCTTTGTTCTGCTGTTGACTACTCCAAGAGGCTTAAAATGCGCACTGTCACTCAGACTTCACACATTTTTGTGTTACTGTAAGTACAGGTGATAAACGGTTTAAAACTCTCTCTGAGAAAATACTTCCAGAACCTCCTTGTGTACCAAGCTTATTCTCCATGGAACTGTTCCAAATGAAGCAAGCAGTGAGATTATCAAGGCACCTCTGAGTGGCTCTCGCCTCCCATTTATATGACTGTAGTTTCATCTTGTTGCCATTTGGCTGCTCCATTAGCTTACACCATTGTGTGGTGCAGATAGCATTACAGTGAATATCATGAGCTTGGCCCAGCTGTCCCACTGAACAGTAAGAAATGATACACATTTCCTAGAAGGCTGGGAAAACGCAATACCTAGAGAATTTTTACATATCTGATTGCTTTGAAAAGGATATGGCATCTAGATGGGCTGCAATAAATTTGGTGACTACTTTAAGAGGGTCATGCTGTAGGAATGCTTGCATACCCATGTTTAGTGTAACATAATTCAAAATACTCCAGTATGAAGCCAGCCTACATGCCCATCACCAGATGAATGGATTAAAACTATACTATGTATAAATGATGGAATACTATTCAGCCATAAAGAAAATCAAAGCTGGGCTGGGAATGTAGCTCAGTGCTACTACACCGGCCTGGAAAATGCAAGGTCCTAAGCTCAACCCCTGGTAGCAAAAAATAAAAAATAAAAATAAAAATAAAAAAAGGAGGAGGAAGAGAAAATTATGTCATTGGCAGGAAATAGACGAAACCAGAGAACATCTTGTGATCTATTTAAGTGAAATAAACTAGACTCAGAATGCCAAATATCCCGTTTTCTCTAATACGTAGTATCTAAAAAAAAATGACATGAAAGTAGAAGGAATACTATTTATTACTAGACAAGAGCAGAATATGAGGCTAACGGTCTGGAGGCATAAGGGAGGATAACAAAACAATAGATAAGATCAAAATCTTACAGACACTTTTATAGCTTATATCTAGATGCACCCCCAAACCTTGTGTGATCCTAAATGATAACTTTTGGAGATGGCTGGACCCAAGGTGTGTGAATGTGATTATGGGTGTGATATTAAGATGAAGGTTGTGTGGCACGAGATGAGCCAGTCTACCCATTGGTTTGTCATCATTCCAGTTGTGGATGATGGGAAGGCCTACCCTGAATGTTCATGGCATCACCTTAATGGCTTGTAGCCTGGATGAGGTAAAAGGGAAAAGGAAGCTTGCTTCGCTGCTGTTGTTGTTGTTGCTGCTGCTGCTGCTGCTGCTGCTGCTTGCTGTTCACTGCCTCCTACTTACCCTGCCATGGACTGTTTCTCCTCTGTGATGCTTCTCTGCCCAGTACCCTACCTTGGCACAGTGACTATGGACTAAAACCTTTACAAATTGTGAGCAGAAATAAACCTTTCCTCTTTTAACTTTAGGTGTCAGGTATTTGGTCCCAACAATGAGAAAGTAACTAAGACAGGTATGTATGAAAATACGGCATTGAAACAAGTGTATATATATCATACACTCTTTCCTATCAGCCCCATAGCATTTGCTTTTACTGTTTCTGCCTCTGCCTCTCCGTGGTATCTAACACATGATCCTCAAATGCCTGGCAATAAATTTAGCCAGATTTTGAGTCATTCATCACTCATTTATTTATTTACTTCACCAAGCTCCCACTGCACTTCCTCAATTTCAACAAATACTTACCATCAGCACTATGAAAATACTATGCCACAGTACACACATGAATAACTTTGAAAAACTGCACCATCACTGCCATCTGTATAACATTTTCCAATAGAAATGTGAGAGCCACAAAATGAAAGCCACATATGTAACTTTAAAGTTTCCAATAGTCGTGTTAAAAAGTAAAAAGCAACAGGTAAAATTAATTTCAATGATATATTTTAACTATGTGTACTTAAAAGTATTACCGTTTTGACCTGCGATCAGTGTAAAAGCTATGAAAGAGATATTTCACATTCTTTTTTCCTTACCAAATCTTTGACATCTGGAAGGTATTGTGACATGCAACACATGCAGTTTGAACTAGCTGTGTTCCAAATGGAGATCAGTGACCACACGTGCCCAGTGGCCACCATATTGTACAATATAAATCTATAAAATTCAGCTTTTCATAAAAGAGATGTACATAAAAGCCTGAAATGAAATAGACCCGAGTGAATGTGATATTTGATAAAAACAATAAAACATGGGAGCAAAAGGAGAATTCAAGCTTAAGAAAAGGTCTAGAAGCAGCTTCCTCTGGACCCCCTCTTCTCTTTACTAATCCTCATGCAGTCATCAGGTGAAGGAGAAAGTTTTTCCTGTGCTGATTGCTGCAGGTTGTGAATTATAGTTCTATCTTCAAACACACCACAGTGGCTGCCCACTTGCATTCTCACTGTCTCAGAAATCACCTAGTTGAAACCATATCACCCAGCACAATGAAAAACTTAACCATGCAAGAAGATCTATTCCATTCTGAAAAAATCAAGGTACTATTGATTAATTTTTATTCATATTTAGAAAAGTGTGTCTACTAGTTCAGTAGCAAATATACAACTTCCATAAGACTCTATTACACATGGAATGTAGATATTCCATGATTCCCAGTGGATGTCTAAAACCACCCATAATACACAAATGTACCTATATATATAATGGGGTGCTTTCCTATGCATGCATACTTGTGATAGTTTCATTAATAAATTAGGCACAAGAAAACCTTAACAAGCGGCTCTTTGAGCTTGTCTTTCTTAGAACTGGTAAAGGAAGGGCAGCTTCCTCAGAATTTTTTCTCTCTAATTGGACATGGTGGAGTCATGGAACAATGAAACAGAGAGGATTGGACAATGGCCCTGCACTTGCCACGTGCATGTATCTTCCCTGCATGAACAGTATCCTCAGCTTCTCCTATGTGTCCTTGAACTCCAATAATACTCTCACCTCCACCAATCTTAGGAACCACAGAATTTGCTTTACCAACTCTTTTCTAAGGACTTCTAAGGACCACCATCTACCCCTGCCCATAAGTTGGCACCGTTGGCCCTCCTCTGTTCTTGTTCCCAAGGTAGTGTATTTCCTTTCTCTGCTCCTCAGGAATCTTCACTACATAACAGATGTTAACTGAGAGAGAGAGCACGCATAGCATTTTTTCCCTTGGAAGTTTGCCTCAGATCAATCAATTTGCCATATTTAACATTCAAGCTTTGTGCGTATGCTAATACATCATTAAAATTCACATGGATCCTGACATCTTTGAGTTTTATTTTTTCTATATTTTGTAATTTCTGCTTAATTCTGTAAATTATAAGACTGCAAAGTGAGAGTAATCACCAACAAAAATCTGCATCATACAGGCAACCAAAAAAAAAGGAAAAGTTTAAATATCTCCTCCATTTATTGTCTACTTTTTGGCCTTCAGTTGCTCACAAGTGTGCTTCTCATTTCCCAAGTAGAAGACTGACAAACTTTAGAACATTTTCAGGAACTACTGAACACAATAGTGAGACATGCCCCCAAATGCCTGGGAACCTGTAGAATCTTGAAGAAGTCAGAGACATGGCAGGTCATAAGAGGTAAGCTCCTCCCTGATACAAGACCGCCCTCTGTTTATTGTATCTGGGAGACTTGGACAGTTCGCATATTTCATATGCTCAGGTACTCACTGTGAGGTAAGTAGTCCAAGTGTTGATTCATTCTTATTTTCCAAGAGTTTCTTTTTTTGAAATAATATGAATGCTCCTGTTGTTACCACCTCTAAGTTCTCCAGGACACTAAAATAGCCTCACGTCCGCCCCATGAATAATGATCATCAGTTCTTTACGCACAGCTGAGTCTTCCAGACTGAGCATGTGCAGTGATCCAATCCTCCTGTGTGGTTCCCTGGGAGCCTCTCTCCCCATCTTACCTTCTTTTCTCTCCTCATCTTCCCTGATGTGGCTCATATGAGAATGCTCCTGCAGCATCCAGGTCCCACCACAGGCCAGAAGAGATGACCTGGAATCCATAAAGCCAACATGAGCATAGAATCAGCCTTGGCCTAGACACAGTCTTCCTAGTACTATTTTTCTAAAGCATCATTTGCCTAATGTTAATTTTGTGGGTCCCTCAGACCCAAAGGAATTTTTTTATGTCATTGCAAAGATGAGACTTCTCCACTACATGCCAGTTAATTTTGGATGGATAATGATGATAAATGATGGATATGACACTTTTATCACACTGCAAAGAATTGATTTCTGTCTAACAAAAATTTTTTACATATATCTGCATTTTTGCCAATTGAAATATTAGCTGTTCTTCACCATTCTCAATTACCTCTTGCTTCATCTAAGTCAACTATTAAAATACTTGAGGACAGAAGACAAAACGATCTGATGAAATTCAAATATATAGAATACATTTCATGCCTTGAATGGATGAAGTAGAACTTTTAAACTTAAATTGGGTATTTCAAAAATAAAAATTCCCAATGTTCTCTAAGAGATGGATTTGCTGCCCACACATAAGGGGATAAAAGAATAATGAGGTTAGACAAGTGCATAATTGCCAACCTGAGAAATTAATTTTAAAATGAAATAGTATTGTTGGCTACAGAAGAGTTGAAGGACATCCTTACAGAGAGCACTTACTTTGCTGTGTAAGGGATTTCAGTTGCACTGTTCTGAAACTTCCCCACACGTGGAGACTTCACTGCATAGATGCCCAGATTAACAATAAGACAAAGATAATTTGGATGTCAGTGTAGTAACAATTTCAATAGGTCCTGCAACTTTGAACATACATAAGAAGTTTTCAATTTATATCTTTCAAACCTTCAAAACAATGACACAAAACCCAGGTAGGAAAATAAAATCCACTTTTTTTTTTAGCAATTTAATGTATCTTTGATTATGTGTTTTGTAGATAAATAAGTGTATGTGTACCTAGTCTTGAGATATATAGAGAAAACTGCATAACTGTTAAGCATTTCGCGTAAATACTAAATGACCTTAATCATTTCTACAAACTCATTACTGAAGCCTCTCCTTTTCACAGAGCAAGCGAAAATATAAACCTTCCACCATTACAAAGTCTCACTGCAGCCAAATACATCCAATTATAATCAGATGCAGCAAACGCTCACATTGCCTCAGGCATAATTAACGTTCGATAAATAACCTGCAATGTAACATTTAATGTGCTGTGATAGCATTTATAAACTACTCATGTGAATTCCAGAAAACAGAATAAACTTCTACGCTAAACCATCAGTACTTCAATCCTTTTATGATTGAAAGTTCACATTTGTGCCTATTAAATTTTATAACACCTACTCCAAAATTAAAAACTGGATGATCCAGTGCCTAAGGATATCCTTATGTATGCTATAATTTTTTAAAAGCTCTACTTTCATCAAAATATTATTTACCTTAATAAACTTTAATAATAAACTGCATTCCTAAAACTGTAGCAACTGCCTCAATTTTTAAGCATTCCCTCAGTGGCTGAGCTGTTTCACAATGTATCAGGGGGCACAATGATTTTTAATTAATGCATTTGCATTTCTAAAAAGGTCTTACGTCTGGTTCAGTTTAATAATCATATAAAAGCTCTGCCATATCTTTGTAAGAAATGAAATACATGTTTATTCCACGGAAGAATATTCTTTTATTCTAGCATATAATTTTTGTTAGCAACAGCAATATTGTCCCTTTCATTTCTATGACACTAAGGTCAGCTAAAATCAATATGAAACAGTACCTCTAACCTTCATGATCTCTGTTCAATTTAGATTAATCTCACCCTTATTAAATGATAAGATGATAGTGGTGCTTATTTGAATTCCATGCTTCTATTTTAGTAGTATGAATATGATAGTATGCCCTATGGAATTGCCAAAATCAATTGATTATACCACAATTCTACTTGGAATTATAATCAATCAAGCTTAAAGATGGATTTAAGCTAGATCTTAGCATTTTTTTTCTTTGAGCAAAAAGTATCAAAATAATATTTTCTCAGGCTGGAGATTTAGCTCAGTGGTTCTGGCACCTGTCTTGCAAGTGCAAGGACCCAGGTTCAATCCCCAGGTAACCACATACAAAACTGGGCATGGAGACTCACCCCAGCAGCAACCAGTACCACATACCACAGTGCCAGGTGTGGTGGCTCACACCTGTAATCCCAGCACTCTGGAGGCAGAGGCAGGAGGATTGCTGTGATGTGAGTTTGAGGCTGAGCTCAGGGCCAGCCTGAACTACAAAGCGAGACCCTGTCTCAAAAAACAAGACAAAACAAAACAAAAACAACAACAAAAACCAACTGGCTCTACTGAAATTTGACCTGTATTTTCATTATAAACATAGTTATACATATTATATGCCATTATTTCTCTGTTGTGTTTCCTCTTTGTCCCACAAATCCTTTGACTGGCAGACTTTCTGAGTCAGTATACTATTTCCATTTTTAAAAGCCACTTAAATGAAATCTTAATTGATCAGAGTTGTTAAGTGAATGTTCTCTCACATTATCTATATAATGATTTTGTGTCCAATAACCCTAAATGAATGAAGAAGATTCCAATTCATGCATGCAAAATTAGAAAAGCAATCTACCACGTGGTCAGAAGACCCTGTTTAACTACCTTTCAAAAGCTTTTCCACTGTTAACTGAATGATAGAAATTATTGCCCTTTCCAAGAGAAATTCAGGTTACCACAATTCGGTCATGAGGAGTTCTTTGAAAAGAACTGAAAGAGTAATCCATTCTTATTTCCTCTCTATTTTGCATAGATAAATATGAAAGTCAACAAGCTCTTCATGAAATTTCATCTGTTAACCTTGAACTCAGTCATTATATATTCTTACATTGATGCATCCATAGAATTAAGTAGGGTATAGTTTCTTCTCTGTATCCAGGAAGGGCTGTTATGGGTTTAACTGAAGGATTCTACTTTTCTTCCTACTTTATTTGCTGCTGTTTATAAATGATGATGCTGACATGAAAACAAAGAAAAACAAATAAGGAAACTATATAAAAGAACTACTAAGAGATTTTTCACTCTCATAAAATGAACATAGCTTCATGAATATTAGAATGAGGGGTGAGACTAGAAATAAAACATCCTGGAAAGGATGATTCTTGCCTGCTCTCTTTACTGCAATCCTCCCAAATATTCATTTATGCCAGAAACATAAAAGTGCGGGCCATTTGTTTACTGGGGACCAAGCCCTGTGGCAGAAACATAAACATAAATAATGCATGGTCTCTGCTCCCACAAGACTCACATTTTAAATAGGGAAAGTGACGGAAGTGAATTTTTAAAAAAGATGTTGTGACAGTTGCGCTATGGAGGAAGCAAAGGTTGGAAGCCAAGACATTAAAAATAAAGATCTCTGAGAGATAGCATATGCAAAAAGATGAGCCGGGGCCTGATGGGTGGAAGGGAGCGGCAGATGGCTTCCTGTGACTGGAGGGCTGTGAGCCTGAGCCCAAGAGATGGGGAAGTTACACGGGGGAGAAAGACAAGGGACGAAGCTGCGGGTGTGCCACTCCAACGGTCATTCCCTGCCCTCTCCCAGTCCCTGTACCCGCTTCCCTTCTCATTTACCCAACTTAGATACACCAGCCACCACTATAGTCACCATTCACAAACACCCACAGGCCTTTGTGCGCTTCTCCTGCACCACCTTCCCCCAGGAGTATGCACAACTAGTTAACCTCACTCCTTTCCTCTTCTGGGGCTACCACAGAGCCATCGAGTCTGGCCAGAGGTACATTTTTCACTCTGAATTTGAGCACTACAATTGCTTTTCCCATAGAGTTAGAGGGGCCGGGGATTTAGCTCAAGTGGCACTGCACCTACGTATAGAGTTAGTGCTTCCCCTCAAGGACCTCCCTGAGACCTTCCTCCTCTGCAGACATCTAGTTGATCCCCTTCCCTAAATGCCCTGACCTCAGCGAGAAAATAATCAAAATCAGAAATGAATGACACCACTTCCCAACATCGGTTTAGGTCAGTATACACCCATCTGTTCCTAACCTGATCTCTCCCTCATAAAGCAACAGTCACTGCTTCTCTCAGGCACTGACCCTCCCGCTGCTACACAGAATCCCATCCTCTTCCATTGCACTAGCTAAAAGTCAGCTTGTAAAATCCTCATCTTTCATACCCACCTACATTAATTTTTCCCTTCTCCTAACTCCTCAACTAACTTCAAACATGTTCTAATGTATCCCATTCTTGTGACTCTCCATTAACCTCTGTCCCACACTCGCTGCTACCTATTTCTATATTTCTTACCATAGCAGTACTCATTGGCTACGTCACTTATGCGAGCTCTTGCTACCCACTCTCCCCTCATTCTTCGTCCTCATTAATCAAATTTTGCCTCCATTCAGTTTTTGTTTTAGTCACTCTCTTTAACAAGAACCTTTTATAAAGAAAAAGAAGAAGACATCTTGCAAACCAGGAAGACAGCTCACTGCAAGAAATGTCTCTCCAAGTTAGCAAGTCCAGCTTCTACGAGTTGGAGAAATTAATGCCTGTTGTTTAGGCCACTGTTGTTTGCATTCCTGTATGTGATTTTTATTTTTTCTCGTAGCTCAAGCTTATTATGACATAACTGTAGGAGATCGAACAATGTACCTCAAAAATTCACATTCATGCAGAATCACAAAATTGACCTTATTTGGATATAGGATCTTCTGAGAACTAGTTAGTTAAGAAGAGGTACTACTAGATTAAAATAAACCCCATGACTGCTGTTCTTATAAGAAAAAGAGAGGATATACTAAAATACCATATAAAGAAGGAAGCAGAGACTGAAGTACTGAAGCTATAAGTCAAGAAACACTAGCAATCCCTAGAAACCACAGGAATCTAGGAAGAGGCAGTGCAAATCTTCCCTGAAGCCTCTAGAGATCAGGACCAAGAAAACACCCAGAATCAGAATTTTATTCTCCAAAATGATAAAAAAAATTAATATATGTTGTATTAAGACACATCATTTGTGAAAAAAATATTAGGAAATTAATATAGTAGGTGTTCTGGTCAGTTTTCTTTGCTGTGACAAAATAACCAAGGAAACTAAGCTGTCAGGAGCCAAATGTATTTAGGTTCATGATTTCAGAAGTTTCAGTCCATGGTCATTGACCCAGTGGCTTTGAGTAGAAGACAAGGAAAACACAGCATGGCAGAAGTAGATGGTAGGAAAGCCATTCAAAATATGGTGGCCAGGAAGCAAAAGGAGAGAAAGAGGTGCAGGTCCCAATATGTCCTCCATAAGACACCCTCAGTGACCACACGCCTTCCCTATCCTCCCAACAGCACCACGGGCTGGGACTGAACTGCAACACGTGAAGTATGAGGAAAATACCAGATCTGAGCCAGTGTGGTAGGGGACAGGGAGTGAGACCATCAAATCTGACACTAAAGAGCACAATCCTCGAACTTCCGTGAGAACCAGTGGTGCCTGGACACCATGAGGAATCTACATACACACGTACTGGGAAGAAAAAAATGAAGGAACTACTCTCTCTTCATTTTTTCTAAATCTTCATTGATAAATTATCATGTTTCTCATGACTCTGTCATAAATTTTTTAATATTTGTAACCAAAATCTTCACACAGAAAAATGTCCCCCCAAAATATTTCTCTAGAGCCCTACATGTGGTCCAGCTTCACTCACCCATGCTATTTTTGGACCTTCTGCATTTTCCTCACAGACCCAGTTTGTACCTGCCCTCGTACACAAGAGGCAAAATGTCCCTTTACTCTCAGAAAGATTCCACTTTGGATGCTAAAATTACAGGTGTTTGAAATTACACCATTAAAAAGTCTTTGGGGCCCTTGCTATGCATGCGTGCGTGCGTGTGTGCATGCATGCGTGTGTGTGTGTGTGTGTGTGTGTGTGTGTGCACTTTTAGTTTTACTGTTAACAAAGCAACTTGTACACTTTGAATATTTAAAACTGCATCAACTTTTCCTTTCCAGTGGAAACAAAAAGTTTTAAAATAAATCTAACATAACGACAATAGAATCCCAGGAATTTAGCTCAAGTGGTATCATGCCTACATTAGAAGCACAAGGACACAAGTTTGATCCCCAGGACCACAACAAAAAAATGAAAGTAGAGATTGTCAATTCCAAACAAGACCCTACAGGTTCTGCTGATTCACATGTGGAGTGGCAGGGCTCAAGTCATCATTAGGAGAGAGCTTTATTTTACAAGTGACATCTTAAATGGCAAGGATGTCCATTAACATCACAAACATGCCAAAGCAGAAACCATGTTGTCAAATGCTCATTTAACTCACCCAAGTATTTCAAACCCACCCTCTGCTGACCTGCTATACCCCTTTTTAAAGCTTTTTTTTTTTCAAACAAGAGAAAGTAGATAGGTACATGTTGGTAAATGCTAACTGTCCATTCTGTCAGGAGATGACTCGACTCTGCTTCTCAACTGTGTGTTCTCAGACATCCCCAGAGCTCACCCACCCTGCTCCCTGACTTATGTGGCCACTGATAATCTGCATCACCCACCAGGCATTTGGTAAATTTTTTAGTCCATCGTTTATGTTTTGTGACATGCTTGTGTCTTCTTCTGTGTTGCTTACAGAATTGGACCTAGAGTGAATAATAAATTATTCTGGATGGACTAATAAATAATGTGCACACAAATTCTGCATGTAAATTATCCTGTCTCTAGCTCTGAGAGTATCATGGCTAATAAGCTCAACTACAGAGGGCCACTTTTGAGTCAAGATTATTTATATCTTCATTAACTTAGGGAGACAAAGACTAAATTGGAATTTGCATTGCTTGAAATGAAGAGACTCATAGTCAAAAGATTTTTTTCCAAATAAAAATTAAAAATACATAATATGTAGAGCACATAGCAGAGCAAATAAAGAAGAGCATTCTTTCTCAGGCCTCTTTTACCAAAACACAGGAATGGAATTATAAACTTTTCTGGGAAGTTATTCACTAGGCTACAAAAACTTGCTCATTAATTCTTTTTCTTCCTGTCTTTAATTTTTAGAATAAGCTCTAGACAGCAAGATATTGATCCTCAGCCAGCAGGGAAATCTCCATCGCTGCACTCAGCTGGCTGTTGCTGTGGCCGAAGGCGGGAGCTTTGGGTTTGCAGGCTGAGGTTCCCTATGAAGGCCCCGCCTGGCTCAGAGGGAGAGCAAATGTGATGCTCATATGCTTCCCTGATGCTCCTTCTCTTGAACTTGATCCCACTCTTTCAACTCCTTTTAAAAGGAAAATAGTGCTCTTGGCTCCAGATATTACTGTTTGATTTTGCATAAATTTGCATCATGTAATGTTAACTAAAAATGGTGCTAACAAAATCAAGTGAATACATTACCAACCTGTTGTTTTTATGAATTATAGTGTGGGTCCTGTCCAGGGAGGATGAGCGTGTACAGAGTCAGACGCAGACCCTGGAGAAAGCTTCTGGAACTTCCTCACTCATTCAGGCTTCAGTGTATTAGATAGCAAAGGGTCACAGGGCATGGTGAAGGCTGGGAAGAGGGGAGGGTCTATTGGTTTAACCTAGGGTTTTGCACAGTAGGTGAATTTTGTGAGCAGGGGGTCTACATGGCATGAGTTATGGGGGAAGTGAGGCCATGCGTGAGAGACAAGAGGGGTGGGGCTGTCAAGATGGCCACTGGCAAGGTTTAACACATGGGCACAAGTGTGCTCAAGCCCCTAAGGGTTTCTGAGTCTGTAGGGAGACAAGTCTCAACCTTCAGGCTCAAGAGACAGGCACACGATGTATTTGCCCTGAACCTGAACCTTCCCCTTACCAACCCACAGTGATTACATTCAAGTAAAGCATGGGTAGCATTACACTCAGAATATGCCCAGCACTTGCAAGTCAGTCACAACCACAATCACAAAAAGGTAAGAATATTTCTGAAAAGAATGGCTCACTGATCCTGAGAGAGGGTCTGTGGCTCTACTAGTTCTACCAAATGACACCACGAAGACTCTCTAAAGACCCTGCTTTCCTGCCATTGTTATCCAAAGTGAGCATAGCTCAAACTGGGCCCTCCTGCAAAGACTTCAATTCATCTTTGTATTCTTAGCATCAGCATTGTTTTTATACACAGACAGGTGATCTTTCTTTTATTCAAAATTATTCAATCTTTCTTTTTCTAAACCGGTTGTCCTAAAAGTGCGATCAACTGATTTTCTTCATCAGATTTAGGATCTACAACTGGATTTTTAGTAGACTTCCTGGATATTTCACATTGCCGTATGCGTATGAGCACATGCACACACACGAGCACACCCACACAAACCCCAGCAAATGAATTTCTTACTCTAAAAGAAAGACACATGAAGCAGATGTCACAAAGTTGAATTTTCCTGCCAGTTATGTCAGTTTCTACAAAAGGATGGTTATCCACCTGGGTGAGTCCATTTACCAGGTATATTATGAAAAACATAACATCATAACATCTCTCTGAAAATCAGCTTCACATTTGCCATGCATGGGAAAGCATTTCTCATGAGGCCTCCAGACCCATCATGTTCTCTGTACTCCTGCTCCACTCCCATCTGGAATCGTACCATATTTCAGCCACATGATTCCTGCAGATTTCAAGAGACTTATTGTTTGGAGATAAATTGAAAATATATAAATAATACACATCATTATTGTTAAATATCTTAAGATTGTAGAAATTAACAAGGTACTAGAGATTGTGTTTTAATCAAATATACATATTAAGTCCATCGAAGGAACAGATATTTTCCAACTCTCTGTCAGGGATGAATTTTTCAAGACCAATTGTTTCTGCTGATCCTCTTCTGGTTTGTTTATTTATAATAGTCTTTCTTTCATATTTTTTTAAGTTTTTTTTTGAGACAGGGTCTCGCTTTGTAATTCAGGCTGGTCCTGAGCTCAGCCTCAAACTCATATCACAGCAATCCTCCTGCCTCTGCCTCCTGAGTGCTGGGATTACAGGCGTGAGCCACCACGCCTGGCACTGTGGTATGTGGTACTGGTTGCTGCTGGGTGTGAGTCTCCATGCCCAGTATTGTATGTGGTTACCGGGGATCGAACCCGGGTCCTTGAGCTTGCAAGACAGGCGCCAGAACCACTGAGCTAACTCCCCGGCCCTCTTTCATATTTTTAAAAAAATAAAACTCAAGGTCTTTGCACTGAGCTAAATATCCAGCCTTTTTGGTTTTTGTTTGGAGGCAGGGTCTCATTAAGTCACTAAGTTGCCCAGGCTGAGCTCAAACTTGGAACCCTCCTGCCTCAGCTTCTCAGGGTGCTTGGAGATTACAGGTGTGGGCCACCAGATCCTGCTAGTCACTTTTCTTTATGCCTTTCCTTTCTAGCAGTGGAATGGCCACCAGAAACTGGCTGAAGAGCCTCTCTCAAGTAAGTCATTTCTACTTGGACAGATGACCTACCAGTTTTTTACTTGCTTTGCTGTCACACTGAGACTGAAGCAATGAATGTGGGTATCCTACATCATCATAGTGTCATCATTATCTAATATTGAAAGATAAGGAATAATAGCATCATATATATTGGGGGGGGTGTTGAGACAGGGTCTCACTTTGTAGTTCAGGCTGGCCCTGAGCTTAGCCTCAAACTCACATCACAGCAATCCGCCTGCCTCTGCCTCCCAAGTGCTGGGATTCTAGGCGTGAGCCACCATGCCCGGCACTGTGGTATGTGGTGCTGATTGCTAGGTATGAGTCTCCACACCCAGTATTGTATATGGTTACCGGAGATCGAACCTGGGCCCTTGTGCTTGCAAGGCAGGCGCCAGAACCACTGAGCTAACTCCCCGGCCCCAAATATATTTTTAATAGTTTTCAGATATTCAGTAACTATAATAACAACAACAACAATGGCTTGTATGTATTCAGTGCCAAGAATTGTTCTAAGACCCCCACCATATCCACTTAATTGTCATTCAAACTTTACCAGTTAGGGGCCAACGATTTAGCTCAGTGGTTCCAGCATCTTCCTGGCAAGCGCAAGGTCCAGAGTTCAATCCCTTGTACCACATACCACAAACACAGCAATCCTCCTGCCTCTGCTTCCTTAGTGCTAGGATTACCACTATGCCTGGCCCACATAAATTATAATAAGGGAATACATGAGGGCAAAAAATAGCAAAGTGGAGGTACAATTAAAAAAAGTATTTGAATCCAGGCATAGTCATAGATGCCTGTAATCCCAGCACTCAGAAGCTATGACAGAAAGATTGCAAGTTTGAGCCCAGTGTGGGAGACTTAGCAATTTAGCAAGATCCTATCTTAAAGTAAAACATAAAGCAGGAGAAATAGCTTAGTGCAAAGGCCCTGAGTTCAATTCCTAGTATTATGAAAAAAGAAAATCATTTAATAGAGTGAATAAATAGATTCTGTTAATTGATTATATATTAGGAATGAAGGATGCTGAGAGTGACAGTCTCTGTGGTGAAGAATGCAAAAAGAAACTGTGTATAGAAGAAGTCTTAGCCTGTTGGAGAAACAGAATCAGGCAGCATTTAAACAGAGACTGATTAATACATAAAAATAACTGCAAGAGGCTGTGGTCTACCAAAAGGAGAAGAGAACTTTGAAAGCCCCAGAAATGCAAATATACGCAGCAGCTGCCACCTCTTTCGGGCTAAGACAAAGCACCCAAGGAAGGAAATGTGACCATTAACCCTGACACACCAACTTCACTGGGTTAAGAACCACCTATCAGATTAGGAGAGATTGTGCTAGGTGTGTATCACGAAGGCACTGCTTTGATACTGCTTACGTCCTTACCCTTTTCTCTCTGGTGCCATGAACTAAGCAACTTTGCTCCACGTACCCATTCAACATCACATTCCTGCCTTGAAAACAGCTGGCCAGGGACTGCATTCCCATTGCCATGATCTAAATTAAACTTCTCCTCCTTGAAGTTGTGTCCAGTATTGTGTCTCAGCGATCGTGACTAATACAGCAATTAATCTGAAATGGGCCCCTAACTCCCACCACTGTCGCAGGTCAAAGTGGAACAGACACCAACAGCCATGGGCCCTACGGTGACGAAGCTCTGCTGAGCTACTGCATCTGCATTGTGATGGTTGGGGACTGCAGAAGCCATCCCCTGGAGGATCTGTGATGCTTCATTTACTGGAAAGCCTTCCTCCAAATGCTGAGGAAAACTGCCAGGGAAAGTGTCGGTTGGTACAGCTGCCAGCCATGGGTCAGTCTATCGAGCCGATTAAGAGGGGCACATGAACAAGGAGGGAAATTCCTGTCACCTCTTGTGCCCCACTACTGACAAAGCTTGACATTATGCCAGCTGATGACACAGAAATGGTTACAGGGTCCAGTTCCAGTGTTGCACAGCAGGCAGGACAGAAAAGGGTTAGGCTGAGAAACCAAGTCAGAACTGACAGTACACGCAAGAGCAATGGGAATTCTGTCATGAACGATGTGGATTTCAGGCACCTACACTGAGCTAGTGGTTGCTGAAACCTACAGAACTGTTGGAGCAGGAGATAGAAATTGTTAAAATTATCAATAGGTAAGTGGAAGGTCTGATCTTGTACGTAAATGCACACCAGGGAAACTGGGTTATTTGAAAAGAAAGATGACAAAGATTCATGGGAAACAGCACATATTAAACATAGGAAGAGGATGAAGAGCCTACAGAAGAAACTAGTAAATAACTCATAAGAGTTGAATTATAGCTTAAAAATATAGTGTTGAATGAACTCAGGGCTATGTAAAAGAAGAACTAAGATGTTTCACCTGAGTTGGCAATTAAGAGGTAGTGTCCATGAATGAATATTTAACATAAGTGTGATAACGAAAGCCAAACTGTAATGACTGAGGTGTGAAATGTGAAGAAATAGAGACAGAAATCATACAGTATTCTCCAGAGCAGTAATGACAGGACAAGTATTAAGGAAGAGGTTAAAAAAGATTCAACTACCCAACCCACATATAAAGCATTCACTGAATTTTGGAGGTTAAAAGAAACCCAGACCGCTGGCTCTCAAATGGGATGTACTCATCATTTAGAACAGAATGGTGTATGATGAAAGGCCTCTTCCTGAGGATGCCGTGAATGCTAACTTAAAAGAAAAGGGGAGCCTAGGAGTCTTCTTCAACCAAATCAAACTCCTTTTTTTCCTGTTTGAATGTTCAGACTCTTTCTATATATCATCAAAGAAGAGTTCAGCTAAACCCCATTTTTAAAGCTATGCTTGAGTCCACCCTGTTCATTTTACAGATGAGGAATATGGAAACTAGGACAAATAACTTGACCAAACTGCAAAGGCTTCTCTGTTGCTAGGACGTAGCCTTCGGTTCATTACCAACAAGAATTAAATTAATTTATCAGTTTCAAAGCAAGCATTCATAACACTTACCATTTAAATCCGAATAATTTCGACCTCAAACCTGACCCTTCACCCGGCATGGTCATACCCTGTGTCAGTATGGCTGTGGTGGCGTGAAGGATGAAAGATTACTCAGAGACAAGACTTACTTCAATCATTTAGAGGGCCAGAGGAGCTACTCCGCAGAGAGTAGCCTGAGCTAAGGAAACTCCCAGAGGTTGTACCACGCCAAGAACACTTAGGCTTTTATTTAGAATATTAGTGTAAGAGGAAAAAGCAGAAGGAAAGCACTTTTGGCAAGACACTGTCTCAAGGCAAGTCAGTTTTCTTGAGGAAAAGGGAAGGACAACAACCAGACACAACATCTAAACTTCTTATTGTTTAAGCATTCACAGAGACTCTGTGCTCACAGAGACTCTGCTTTTTGCCTCGGCCAACTCCCGCACAATACCTTAACATCATATTTCAAGTGAAATCAGGGATCATATGTCTGTCACATGTGTTTAACCAAATATATTCAGAAAGAACTATTCTAATGACTTTTTAGACTCATAAATAAGAAATGCCCCCAAGAAAGTAACTGTGGTCTTCTGCCACATCAGTTTCTAAACTATTAGAGAAAATGAAGTTGAAATTTTTCCTGTAAAGAATAAAAATTATGCCATCTCCCTTGAGAAATAAACTTCAGTGTCTGTTCAGTTCTACGACAAGTAAAGAAGGAAACAAAACAAAACCTTCCTAGACTCGCTTCAGAATTTAGGCAGACTATTGCATTCACCTGAGGAGAATTTTCCAAAAATCCAGTCACGTAATCTAGCCAAGATATCCTGCTAGGTTCTGGAGGGCTGAGTGAAGAAAGTAAGAAAACTACATTGAAGACAAAGAAAGTATGAACGTTTTCTCTTTGGTGACGGTTGTGGTTTCCTAACATCTGAACATCTTATTTCATAATTCTTTTATTGATCTTTTAAAAACACAAAGACAAATTCTGTACATTATTGTTTGAGAAGGTTCAAATTATTTGTCTACTTGAAAAATAAAAATGCATCATGTAAAATAAAATGTTTTGCAGTATAGATGCACACACCACTGCTAGTTATCATGTATTGCTTCACATAGTTACCATTTTTGTGGTCAGAACAATAGACATCCACTCTCTTAGCCTTTTCCATGTATATAGTATATCATAACCATAGGATATAATAAATGATTTGAATTTATTCTTCTGAACTGTATTTTGTACCTTTTGACCTACATTTTCTTATCCTTCTACTTACCAAACATCCAACCTTCAGTAACTACTATTCTACTTGCTGTTTTAATTAGCTCAATTTTTCAGAGTCCACACACGAGTGAGACCATGTCATTTAACATATTTTCCATGTTTATCCATGTTGTTGCACATGATGGGACTCCATTCTTTTAATAGTATTCTAATGTGCATAGTTACTACCTTTTCCCTATTCATTCATCCACTAAGAGTCTTAGGTTAATTCTTTTTTTTTTTTTTTTACTCCTGGCTGCTTGAAAAATGCTGTAGTGCACATGGGGGTATACACACCTCTCTGATCTATTGATTTTATTTCCTTTCATTATGTACTCAATGGAAGAATTGCCTGATCATATGATCACTTTGTGCTTAACTTTTTTAAAAGCCTCCATGCTGGTTTTGATAATGGCTAATTAATTTACATTTCCATCAACAGGATACAGGGATTCTTTTTTCTTCTACGATCTCACCAACACCTGTGCTTCATTTTTTGATAATAGCTACTGCAATAGAAGTGAAGTGGTATCTAATTCTGCTTTTGACTTGTATTTTCATAGGTTGTCACTTTAAAGATAAATTCCTTTGCAATAAAATTTTTGTTTGGCATGATCACATGTGTCTATGTGCCTGCTTTAGTGTTCATCATCTGTGCTTTTGAGTTTGTATCTGAAAAGCCATTGTTCAGACCACTATCACAGAGCTTTTTCCCTCTGCTTTCTTTTGGTAGTTTTATAGTTTATGGTCTTGGTATAAAGTCTTTGATCCACTTCGACTTGATTTATATCTATTGTGTGAAATAAAGGTTCAGTTTCATTCTTCTGTATGTTACTATACAGTTTTCCTAATGTCATTTACCCAAGGAACTGGTCCTTTCTCATTGTTTATTCTTGGCACTTTTGTTGAAACTGGTTGGTTATACATGCATAGATTTATTTCAGAGCTCTCTTCTTTCCCACTGGTTATTCACCTGATTTTATACCACTACCACGTTGCTTTGGTTACAGTAGTTTTGGAGAATGCAGTTACTCCTCACCTTAAGATGAGTTTTCATTCAGAGATACCCATAAATACAGAATGTCACTGTAAAAAAATGCATTTAATGCACCAGATTTACTGAACATCATAGTTTAGCAGCAAAGCACAGCACACATTATTGGTTGTTTAAGAGTGACTGGCTGGTAACTCCAATTTGCTGCTGTTGCCCAGTAACATGACGCAGCATCATGGTACATACTGATAACCTGGGAGAGGGTCAAAATTCAAAATCTGAAGTGTGGTTTCTACTATCTATCACTTTTCCATCATCATAGAGGCAAAAAATTTTAAGTTGAGGTATTCTAAGTCAGATACCATCTATCTTGTAGTCAGGTAGTTTTAATACTATTGCTAAGTATTTATTTATATGTGCCACTAACTGGTAGAACAATTTTTTTAAAAAATATTTATGATTAGAAAAGTAATAGGTTGGGCCGGGGAGTTAGCTCAGTGGTTCCGGCGCCTGTCTCGCAAGCGCAAGGACCCGGGTTCGATTCCCCGGTAACCACATAACAATACTGGGTGTGGAGACCCACACCCAGCAGCAACCAGTACCACATACCACAGTGCCGGGCGTGGTGGCTCACGCCTGTAATCCCAGCACTCGGGAGGCAGAGGCAGGAGG
>PVIR01006161.1:0-67900 GCA_004026965.1 Petromus typicus | reverse complement strand
GAATTTCACACAAGGATAAAAATGAAGTGCCTTCTTCCCACATCTGTGCTGCCCCTGGATGTCTTGGGCTTGACTATTTTAAGGTGAGCACCCTTATTTTGATAGGAGGGCTGTGGGCCGGAAAGATGAAGGGAGAGGGCGATGGTGGATAGGAGGGGAGCTTTAAAATCACTGATATCTCAGTGCTCCAAAGTTTTGGAGCTGGTTGGAAATTCAGGAACCGTCTCAACCACTGTTCCTGTGCGGCCAATGAGGGGTGGAGTCACAATGGTTGGCTCTTTCCCTAAAATCCTCTCCCCTGCTCTTTTCTACTTGGATGCAGGGCAGATCCTTTGTAAATACGGGGCCAAGTGGATTCCTTGCTCTATTCCCCACCAGATGATAGCAAAAGTCCCATCATCAGCTCATCTGTCCCTCCAGGAGCCAGAGAGAGAGTGTCGTCTGGCCACTCCTCTCCCGCAGGCTCCTGAACTAGTTGTCCTCAGGCTCCTATTCTCATCCTTTCACTGGGCTGGCTCAAGTGAGGGGAAGTCCCTTGTCTTTGGAGCTCAGCACTAAGCTGGTCTGCAGTGGGCAGACAGAGCGCTCTCCCTGGCTTTCTCCAGTCTCCTTGGCTCTGCCCAGGAAGACCCCAAAAATGTCTGGGAGCAGCTGTGATGGATGTGCAAGGGATTCCTGGTAACTCATGGTCTCCAAACCTCTCAAGACACTGTAGGCCATGTTTGGGCTTAGATGCTGTTTTGCTCCTTCCCACCAGGTATTGGGCACATCACTCATCAGAGTATGTTCTTTACTCCTTGGTCCAAAACAGCTCAGACCTTCTACCCTCTTATCCTGCTGTTTTCCTTACAGCCTTTGCAGCCCTCCTATGGGGTAAATCTTTATCGGCATCCTTAGAGTGGGCCCCCAGCTTTCTCCTCTGCTAAGCATTCTGCCTGGAGTAATAGTGCCTGCCTCCTAGCAGGAGGTGAGAGGTGCTGGGAAATGAACAGAAGAACGACTGGTCATATGGCAAGAGGTGCTCTCATCCAGCATCCCTCCCAGACCACATTTCTTGATTTTTCTTTCAAAAAACAGAGAGAGAAAGAGAAAGCAAGAGACAGAGGGAGAGGGAAAGGGAGAGGGAGAGGAGGAAAATATTATAGTTTTGCTCAAAGACTTTGATGTTTTGGAAACATAAAATCAAGCAGCAAACAAAAATAAACAATTAAACCAAAACCTCTGATGAATCCTCAAAGTACAGCCAACCCGGATCCTTTGAAATCTTCCTCCCGGGACACGTGCTGCGAAAAGAAACGAGGCGGAAATGGCAGATTTCTCTGTTTTATTTTTATATACCAACTCGCTAGTTAACAGTGGGAGCAATCAATAAACTTTAATAGAATGCTATTACTTTAGGGTTGTAGTAAACTGAAGAATAAAGAATAATAGCTTTTCAACCTTTTATCAGTCTAGGGAGCTAATTTAATATGCACAGAAAATGCATTACAATAATTTTTATAACTAGTCAGTCCAGACCTCTCTAAAGATTTTCTAGGAAATAAGTAATGTGCAAAGAATACACCCAAAATCTGTGGTACAAAAACTATGGCTATAGAGCACGAGGGCTGCCCAGGCCAATCCCATCAAGAACTAGATATTTATATTAAAAATGCTACTGGATTCTAGACTGGTGCAGACTCATTGGTATGCACATGCACTTTTTTTTTTAAACCAGTTTTTCTTTAACGAAGTGGACCGATCAGTCCCATTTGGAATCATTCAGACTGTAGACAAATACACTAAAGCTTTAAGTATATAATTTTTAACCTCTTAGAAAGGTTGAATGATGTGTTATGAAACTATTACTGTGCACAGCTCAATTCAATGCACCACAAAAGAGCTCCATTAATCCTAATTTAACATGCATCTGCTCACAATTTGGAAGAGGAAATTGGCCAAGAACTGAAGCATCAGCTTGTGTTCATGCACAGAAAGGCTCTTGGTTCACATGGTGGGACCTGTTCAATTGCATGATCTCTCAGTGTCCTAACCCTGCAAGGTTGCTGAGGATGCAGGTTGTCTTTTTCTCCTCCTGACTGACTTTCCCTGGCTGGTCCTCCACTCTGGTGATGGAGTGATCCTTCTAGACTTCAGAGCATCTTCCACTTCTGCCTTTGGCTTCCAGAGGTTGGCAGGAGAAAGTTCAAGCTCCAGTGTCCTACCAGCTGGGTGGGCACTAATGATGGGCAAGTGAGCCACTTTGCCTGGCTAGAAAATGGAAAAGTCACCAGGAATCTCAGTCATCTAAATAAATAATATTTGAATGCATTAAAAAGTTAAAATTAATGCAAAAATCCAGGATGGATGAAAGATCAAAATATTAAATAAATATGAAATTGAACCAATTCAGCCCTATGGAAGCCTGACCAGAGGGTGGAATGAGTGGGACTGGTCCCATCTTCATTTAAAATTCTGGTCTTTTTTTCATGGTATATATATATATATATTTTTTGCAATAACTTTGAATTTTTTGGAAAAAGTTATACTTAAATATTATTTAATATTAATATTAATATTAATATTAATTAATATCACATCATATCATATTATATTACATTAATAATTATATTATATTATAATTATATATTATATATTATATTATAATATATTATATTATATCATATTATAATATAATTATAATCATAACTATAATTATATTATATTAATTAATATTAATTATAATATTAATTAACATTAATATTAATTAATATTAATATTATATTTAATATATTATATTATTTAATATATAAATATTATTTACTCTGGTTTCAGAAGTCTTTAGGGTCTCATGACCCTGCACCTGAGACAAATGACCATTTGCCAGCCCTGCTGAACACAAGTAAATTTTCCATTCCTGCAGTGTGCTGGGTCTGTGTTGTTTTTTTCCAGTGGTGTCAGCTCAGCAGGGCCCCAGGTGTGCGTGTCCCCCTAGTCTGTGCACTGCCAGCCTCCACTGGGATGTGCCCAACCAGAACAAATCTGTTGAGTTCTAAATTATATCAAACTTTTAAAAACCAAATGCCAATTCTCCTGAAACTGAAAAAAAGGGAATACCTATTTTGTGAGGCCAGCAGGTACCAGATAAGAATACATGGAAAAAAAGAGAGGAAAAAAGAAAACTACTAACCAATATACCCAATAAACAGAGTTGCAAAAACCCTCAGCAAATTATCAATAAATAAAACTTCATGGCACATTAGAAAGATTATTCACCGTGGTCAGGAAGATTCATCTCAGGAAGGCAAAGAGAGTTCAAATCAATAAATAGGATGTATCATATTAACAGAATGAAGGAGCAAAATGATACAATCGTAATGATAGATGCCCAAAAGAAATTTGAAAAAATTCAGTATAGGTCATGGTAAAAACTTTCAACATAGTAGGAGGAGAGGAATGTGCCCTGATATCATAAAGGCCATATTAAAAATATCCACATATCAGCTCAGACCTGGGCCTTGGAGTTTCCTGTGCCTCCACCCTGTCCTGCTTCCCTGGGCTCATCAGCCCCTCCCTCTGCTCCTGTCCGAGACTCCAGACTTCTCCGTGTGTCTTCATTTGTCCAGCAGCTCGAGGCTCTGTGTGCCGTTTCCTCACTCAGGCATCCTGCACCTTCTGTTTCCTCTCTTGCCAGATGTGTGGGTAAAAGGCTGAGGGGTGGCGACAGTGGCCTGGGTGACCTCTTGACTCTGGCAGGCTGTGGCTGTGGGCAAATTCTGCCCTGTTTGTGTTCTCTTCCACAAAAAGGGGCAAGAGAGGGGTGAGCTAGTAGAGGAAGCCTTTGGTACAGGCAAGTGTGTAATAAGCTAGAGAAACTGAGTAGGCTTGGTGCAGTAGCTGGAGCTGGAAGTCTGGCTTTTCTGTTCTTGCTGTGAATGGTGTGTGACTGTCTGGGCTCCCCAGAGCCAGACAGAGTGCTATACACTGACCTTGTCCTCCTCTTGCTCTCCAATCTCGTGTTCTGACTCTCTAACCAGAGAAAGCACCAAACCAAGAGGGTCCACCCAGGCAGTCCATAGAGGTCAGACCAAGGTTAGAAAGAAGGGCTGGCAAGTGAATTTGAGGAACAAAAGACAACTTGCTATCTTGTGAAGAGCTAATCAAGCTGTATTCTAATTAGGGTGAAGCAAGTGGCAGTAACTTTTTCTCCTTAATGGGGACCCCAAAGGAAATCATGTTCCTATTGCAGTAGGTACCCCCTTTCCACACCACCAGATACAGCATGTGCACAGAGGATGGGGAGGTGTCTGCAGTGCCTTGTGTGCTCTGGGGGTCTTCAGAGCCTTCAAGGGACTCTGTGTTTTTCCTGAGAGGAAATTTGCCCACGAGACAGGTCCCCCAGGCCTTCACAGTTCTGAGGATAATAGGTTTGTGTATGCAGCTGAATTAGTCTGTGCCGGTCCAACCATCTTTAGCTCACATTAATCACACCCTTTTACTCAAAACAGTACAACTCTGATCTGAACCAATTAAGCTTGTGCTGTTTAGACAAAGAGATTAATGTAGCTCCGCAAAGCATAACCTTTGGCCATAGAGATGTCTTAAGATAATGAGTTTGATTCAGTGGGTTGGCTTTGTGGAGAGGGATGTTTTGGAAGAAGAAATCTTTTTTCAGATTCTAAACCAGCAGGGAAAGAAATGCACCCGGGCGTGTGAGTTCGGATGGTACACTTGCAGGTACAGAGGAGGTCCAGCATCCGGGGGCATCTATTCCGAGGGGAAGGTTTAGAAATGAGATCCTTTCTCTCTTGGAAAATCCAGCTGACTCTGACAAAGGAACAAAATAGGAAACAAACTCAAGCAAAAGCAATCACAGCTGTAATAGAAGTCTAAGTTCTCAGCTTATACAAGTGGTGTGCAGTATGTTATCCTTTATGCCTTTATGGACATTGAGTGATGACTATAATTTTTAGGAAGAAATAAGTGGCAGGGGTTGGGGGACTGCATGAGGAGTCTGCTGAAGGGAAGGTCTTAGGAAGGATCTGCAGCCAATGTAGTCAGAAACAGGAAACAACTGGCCAGACAGAAAAACACTGGGCTTGCTCCTAACTCCCAGAGCAAATTTGAGATTGGTCATCAAGAGAGTTGGCCCCTACGAGAGAGACTAGCACATTAAGGACCAAGGTCTCCCAATGTGCTTGGAGATTATGTTCACACAGAGGGGTTGTTGAAAGGTTCTGAGCACAAGTGGGGACCAGCCCTGCTTCTGTGAGCTCACCTGGACTTCAGACTTTTTCTGTGCAAAATGATACTGTGGTCTCTAAAGTCCTTCATGGCACATATTTGTTATGCCTCTTTATTCTGTATTCTTGATGTTTTGATACCTTAGGGACTTGCCCACTCTAGAACCTCCCAGGGATGGCTGATTCTAGGAAGCAAATTGTCCAGCAGTGTGTAGGAACCTGGCTTTCATATGCAAAGCAGTCAGTCCAGAGCTCAAGCCCCTGCCACCTCCTTAATTGGCCTCTCTCACTCCAGGCCACAGACACCAATACGGGAAGGTGTTAGGTTGGGAGGGACAGCCCCATCCCCACAGCCACAGCGTCTCTACCAGGGAATCCTAGGCCTGTAGACCTGCCTTAGACCCACCTGTAGTCCCCCACACCTCCCTCTGCCCACTCATTGGCTCAGGTGCTCCCCAGTGTGGTCCTGTAAGCTGTGTGTCCTCCTCTTGGGAACTACTCGTGTAACAAGCCCCCTTTGAACCACAGAAGTCACCTCTGATCTGCGGGTGTCTCCTGTGTGAATAAGGATGAGACCTACATTTCGCATCACGGCGCCAGTCCTAGGTAGATAGTCCAAAGAGGATGCTTTGCCAGGACAGTGGGGCTGGAGCTACCATCTGGCTAAAGCCTGTCTCAGCTGGAGTGAGGGCTCTGCCTTGCCCAGAGGTGCCCCATAAGCCCTTGGTGGGCCCAAGTTGGGCCACTTCACCTCTTGGAAAGTCAGGGTCCTCATTTGAAGGTGTGGACATTAAATGTCCAGTGCGCTGTCCAGATTTGAGATGCTCCAGCCTTCCTCACTGCTGCCCTTTGGATGACCTGTCCCCCCAGGTCCTGTCTATCGATCAGGCATGATTCCCTCATTTTCCAGTCTTCAGACCCTACTGGCACAGAGTGGGAGATGCTGTCTGAAGCTGCTTTGTAAACTGTAAAGTGCGGGACCACGGAGGACTGCTGTTAGCATCACTGCGGGATGGGAGCTGGTCTCTGGCTGTAGGTGAGAAAGACTTTCAGGGCAGTGCTGTATGATTTAGCAAATTATCTCTTCAGTGTGCTAAAGAGTCCGCCAGGAGTTTGCTCACTGCAGGATGAGGGAACAATAAGACCTCGCTGTATTCAATAACAGTGGTTTAATTATCATGATTATCTTACATTTGTATAAAGTCTTTGCTTTCAGGATCTCAAAGTACTTTATAAACATTAAGCCTCTTGGTCCCCCAGGGGAGACACTAAATTGATGCAAGAGCTCACAGGTCTCTCCTTTTCTTGGCTGGAAAATGGTTTCCTCCCACCCAGGTGAGGATGAAGTGGAATCTTAGCATCTATTGTTGTGCAGCACTCAGTATTAGAGGCTCAGGGAAAGCTCCTTGGGCTCAAGGTGAAAAGCACTGAGAATGAGAAGGATTCCCGTTTCCTGAGAGCTGGTAATGTGGTGGACCAGACCTTGGTCCCTGTCAGATGGTCATAGCACATATAAGGAAATGCGGCTCGCAGAGTGAGCTGCATGCTGAGGACCATGTGGCCGGGAGATGGGGACACAGGCAAGTGGGACATGGACACTGGCCAACAATCATCACTTTTTGCAAGGTGCCCCCAGGGATCTGCGTGCTTTGGGTCCTGTCTGTCACTTCCTTTTATAGAATCCACCTGTGTTTCCACCACCTTGGCCTTGAGATTCACTGAACAGAGTGGGAGGCAGTGACCTTTCAAGCAGCTGTGACTCACAGTGAGATCTTCTGGCTCTTGTTCTCCTTTCTTTCAGCTGAAGCCACTATGACACCATGCCATGGTCCGAGCAGCTTATAGATACCAAATGCTGTTTTCCACATCTTGGAGACTGGAGATCTGAGATTCATGAACCAGCGCAGTGCGACTGTACACAGGAAGAAGGCCCTTTTCCTGCCATAGGAAAAGGTGCTGCCACCTTTGCATGGTGCTTCTGGTGTTGGGAAGCCCTGAGGAGTCCTCTAGGGGGGCTCCACTGCTTCGACCTCATCACCTCCCAAAGGTCTCATCTTCTAATATCAACACAATTATTCTGGTCAGACATTCACAAGCATTCAGTCTACTATATCCCTATACTTAGCAGTTTTGAATAACCATCTTGTAATATTCACAAATTGTGCTGGCAATGAACTTGAGTCAGGCAAGCTGGCAGTTCTGTGAGCATGATCTCTACTACCAGACTTCGTAAGTGACCACTTTGGTCTTTCCTTCTGTAGAAGATTTTTTGTAGAAAGATCAAACAGAAATTCCTTATTTTCTTGTCTTTTGGACCAAGTCCTTGAAGTCTCACATGGTGGCATCTCTTGTTTTCTGTTGGCTGTAGTGATCACTCAGTTGTTGGCAGAACAAGCTCTCCCCAAAGGCCTCACAGGAAGTCCCCATTCTTATCTCTTTCAGCCAGTTCTTTGGCTTGGTGATGTAATAGTAACTCCTCCCCTTTCTCTCTCTCTGTCTCTGTCTCCTATCTTTCTACCTCTTATCTTCCCAATGCATGCGTATGTTCAATGCATGCTTCAGTTTAGAGAACTAAATTTGGATCTAGCACCATGGATGATGGCCAGGAAATATTGGTGAATGGATGGATGGATGGACGGCTGGATGGATGGACAGATGGATAGATGGATGGACAGATGGACAGATAGATGGATAGATGGATGGGTGGACAGGTGGATGGACTGATGGATGGATGGATATATAGATGGACAGATGGATGGGTACATGGATGGACAGATGGATGGATGGGTGGACAAATGGACAGATGGATAGATGGATGGACAAATGGATGGATAGATGAGTGGATGGACAGATGGATGGATGGATGGATGATGGATAGATAGATAGACATATGGATGAGTACATGGATGGACAGATGGATGGAAGGACAGATAGATGATCAGATGGATGGATGGATGGACAGATGGATAGACAGATGAATGGATAGGTGGATGGATAGATGGATGGAAGGACAGATAGATGATCAGATGGATAGATGGATGGACAGATGGATGGGTGGATGGATGGACAGATGGATGGGTTGAGGTGATCACAATCTCACTCCCCATGGGTAGCCAAGCCAATAATAATTTAGACTCTTCTCTATATGAATGGATTTGTTTCACTTTTTATCCTTTGTTTTGGAAATAGCAGATATTAATTTTGATTTACATTTTGAGGGCCTGATGGGGATTTTCTGAATTACTAGAGGGCTACAGGGGTGGATGAGCTCTGAGTGTCTTTTAGCATGAGCACAAGTGTTTTGCTACTTAATCTACTTCCCAGTTGAAGGGAGCTTTCTGGTGAGCCATTAGAGATCATGGGCTGCCTTAACGATGTGGCTGCTGCAAGCATCTTTCATCTTGAACAGGGAATGAGGAGCTCAGACCCACGTGGCCAAGCACAGGTGACGTGATGTGCCCATGTGCATATCCCGGCTCTTCACACACCTATTCTCTGCCACCGTGGTCTAAGTTAGGGGAGAATTCCTTTGGAGAAGTGATTAGCTGCAGGGGGCAAAAATCATTCCAGTGAGTACTGTTTTTCCCTCCAATACCTCTCCAAATTGATGTTTCCATCTCATTGTTTTTGTATTTGTTTTTTAACTTTATCTAAAGATTTTTTTAAAATGAGAATTATTTAACAAAAGGCAAACTCTAACCACTTTCTCATGTAAAGCTGATGTGACAATGGGAGTGTCAACAAGAGGGCACAATCTGTCTCGGGGAAATCTTGAAACCTCTAAGTGGAATTTGCATAAAATAGTTCTGGTATTATTATTCGCTATTCTTTTCTTGACAGATATGTCAAGGCCTTGAAACCTAAAAGAACAATTATGCTATTGTACCTCTCTGAGGATTCAAGGGGTGTGTCTTTGGTGGAAAAAGTGCTATTAGAGCTTTGAAAGCCGCTCAAGGCAGCCCAAGGGACTCTTTAGCTAGTCATTTTATAAAGAATGCCTTGGCTTTAAGTGTCTTAAAGTACGTTTATTCAACTCGTACTTTGAGCTTAAAAAAACCTGCTAATAATTAATGGCTGTACATCTTTTTAACATTTGCATTAGCTATAAATAAAAACGTGAGATGAAGTCATCATTGATGAAGTTTAACTATGATTCTGCTCGGATGGGTCCCCTGTCTCTTGTCAAGAGTATTGCAATAAATGACCTGTAAGTGTTTTTTAAATTATTTTTTATTTACCTAGCATTGGAGAAGCCGTTGCCTAGACAGAGCAAATCAGGGACTAATCAGTAAATCCTCTCCTTGGGCAAGCTGGCTTCACTCAACATGTCTGAACGTTAGAAACTACACATTGATAAGACATGACTCTCTGCAGCGGGGTGAGGTGTGGTGGGCAGGGATCCGACTTTCATTTCCTCTGAAACCTGCTAATGATGTTATTCTCTGGTTCAGTGGGGCTTTGCTGGAAAGCAGCAGTGCCAACTTTTGATGGGAATAGTTTTGAAATTCGAGAAAGACACAGAGGCACAAAACGCATCTGTCACCCATGATGGTAAGTCAGTATAGATGTGGTTGAGCTGGGACTGCAAGCCAAAGTGCTGCGCAGACCACAGGTCAGGGAGAGTTTGACTCTGATGACCAAGAGCTGTTATTCGCAGGCAGGGATGAGAGCTCTGTGCTTTTAACAGGTTGTATACAGAGGTGCTCGTGTTGGATACTTCACAGACTCCAAAGGTATATCTGTTTATTTTCACATATGCATTCCTTCACTGACTGTGTCTCTGGGTCAGGATCAGCCTTTGAAACCTTCTCTGTCTTCCTGTTTTAAAGATGAACAGATGGAAGATTTGGAAACTCAACTTAGCCATCCAGTAACGAATAGTGGGCGAGGGCTGGGGTGCAATGCTAACTGTCTCCAAAGTCCGTAGTGCATCATCCATAGCTATAGAATCCTGATTGCCATGAGGGCTCCTTACTTAAAGCACATCTTGTGGTTGTTAACTAAAAGGAAGGTGTAGGGGTAAATAATGAGGGGAAAAATAATGTGATAGTAATAAAAAAGGAAACAAAGCTTATGAATATAAGGAATAGGGGGTTGGAGGGTGGGTGGGATAATGGGAAAAAATGAGAATGAAGCCATGTCATATACTGGTACAAACTCTCAATGTTGAATGTGATGATGATGTGTATATATAATGTACCAATAAAGATTTGAATTTTTTTTAAAAAAAGCCACTCAAAAGGCTCCTTGTATTGAAGACTTGGCTGCCAGGTGATGGGCTTTGAGGAAGCTGATTTGATCAGGAAAGCTGACTTACTTCATCAGTGGACCAATCACTGAGAAGTTCATAGGTCAATGAGCTTGCGAGGAGGTGGGACTACATGGATGAAGCAGGTCATGGCAGAATGATGCTTTGAAGGGTGTCCTTTATCCTTACCCCTTTCTCACTGGCACTTGCCTCTGTTCTCTGCTTCCTGACTGCTATGAGTAAGCACCTCTACTCCACTGTGCCTTTCGCCCATGATGCTTCTTTCTCACCAAGAACCTAAAATCCATGGAGAGGTGACCCACAGGCTGAAATCTCTGAAGCCATGAGTGGATATTAACATTTCTTCCTTTAAAATGTTTATAGCAGTTATCTTTTTGTAGTGAAGGAAAGCTAAGTAACATACCACATGTCCCACAATTCCATGTTGCTAAGCATGGTCATGTGAAAGGTTCTGGCCAATGAGCTATAAAGTGGCCTGTGAAATTCAGGGGAAACCCCTCATTCCTCATTCCAAGGAAGCAGGACCAGATGCCTCAGAAATGGAAGCATGCTGAGTCTACAAAAAAGATCCTCAACCCCTTAGCTTCCTCTTCCCAAATACCCTATGCCTCCAAAGGAGGGAGGGCAGTGAATTTGGTGCAGTCAGGCCCTGTAATCCGAGGTCTTTGCATTCCACCTGTACTTTATGTTAAGATGCTGTAGTAAGTACCCTATGGGCTCACTCGGACCCCAGCATGTGCTAAGTGGATTCTGCAGATTGTGCTTTTCCAACTGCGATGCTATCACAGCTGGAATCTTTTTGTCTCAGTAACAGGGAAAACTTGGTTCCCACTGGTGGACAACTGTGTCATTCACTTAATCTTGAGCACCTAGACAGAGTCTGGCACTTACCAAGGCTTCTTAAGAGATCAGTGAATGAATATACCTTATCCAGAGAAGTGGACAGTCACTGCTACACCACACTGCACCATGGATGTCCTTAGTGAAGTCCCAGTCCGAGCTTGCAGTCTTGGCCTGACCCACATAACAGTGTGCTGTTGGATGGCACAGTGATCCATTCAATCCCATGGCTCCATCTCCCTCCTCCCTTTTTATTCTGGGATCACTATATCTCAGTATGATGGGAGCTGAACAGAAATCTTAGCTTTTGCTAACAGCTCTTTGGTTGGAATTGCTATACTGTCTTGACATAATAGAAAAAAGAATTGATTAAAAATAGCATTTGCATTAAGGGTTATAAATGGCCAATTTGGGAAAAGGGAAATATACATGGGAAGTTAAGCACAAATATCACAATTAGTATGGCTGTGGGTCTTTGTTCTTTGAAGTAGATGGTACATGCATGGGGAATGTATGCTTTAGAAAGTCGACATGTGCACTGTTTCCGTGTGGTCAGGGTTCACAGATGACTAGAGGGCCACTTTCCATTCGGATTATAGGGAATCTTATACCCTTAAAGGAGTCAGATATTAATCAAGTAAAAATGGAATACAAAACTATGAAAAACCTATTTGAAAACTCAAGATGTCAGAAAAAAGTTTTTAAAAATTACCTGAGGAATTTCAGGGTTTTTTTTGTTTTAGTTTTTTGAGACAGGGTCTCTGTAGCTCAGACTGGCCCTAAGTTCACTCTGTAGCCCAGGTGAGCCTTGAACTCACAGCAATCCTCCTGTCTCTGCCTCCTGAGTGCTAGGAGGTTCACAGGTGTGCACCACCACACCCTGCAACATGATATATGGTGCCAAGGATTGAACTCAGGACCTTGCTCTTGCCAGGCAGATGCCAGAACCACTGAGCTAAAAATCCCCAGCCCTCAGGTACTTTTTAAAAGCATTTTTCTCTGACATCCTGAGTTTTCAAATTTTTTTATAACAGTTTTGGATAGATTGCATTTTTATGTGATCAATATCTGACTCTTTTAAGGATATCAGCATTTTAAAAATCATATTGCACCTGCGAGTAGAAGGCACTGCTTCTATCAGATTCATGTTCTGCTTGTATCTTTCTGAAATGCAACAATGTCAGGCTCCCAGCCTACCAGCTCTGGAGCCCGAGCCATCTGTCCTCATTTACTTGGAACCTCCCTTCTCTCAGAAACCTTAGCTGGTCACTTCTCAACATCTGCCAGACCTGCTTAAAGCCACTGGACCAGGAGGGTCCCACTGATTCTTGGCAACCAGTTTCTTTACTTTTAACTATGGTCCACTCACCCATTTAGTGGGTTGGGCCCAGTGAACCAGAGAGACCGAAAGGAAACAGTCTTTTCTTCCTCCCCTGGAGAGCGCCCAGCCCAGGAAAATGGCAAGTCCACCATGATGAAGCATGAACCGGTAAGACTAATCAAGGTATGTGTGGGAGGGCTTCAAGACCTAGCCTAGTAGAAGTCACTAGGGAAAAAAGAGACAGCTTGAGGAAGGTGCTGGGAAGAAAAAATTCCAACAGTGTCAGAACAAATTGAAATATCAGAAATAAGACTTTAGAGGGAATACAAATACTGATTTATGGATATGGATTTCAAAATACATGGCAAGCTGTGTTTTTAGTTATTACTGCAGCTGTTAGTATTAATAAGTATATGTTCAGGCCAAAGAGCTCTTATTTTCAAAGCCTGTCCAGGATGGCTATTCTGGGTACCCACAATATTTCCCTCTGGCCATGAGATTAACATCAATAGATAGATGTGGGTCCTGCACTGGAAAAGGTGTAAGTCAATTATTTATGTCCACAGGTAAGTGGTTGATTCATTTATTCGTTTTATAATAAATGCCACTCTAGAAATATATTCCTATTCCCAAGAAATCATTAGAATATAGATCAGATGGTAATGCAGGGGTTTATTTTTTTTTTTTGATTCTTGCAATCCACCACTCAAATATAAGGGATACTAGTACTGAAAATAATAATAGACATTGAAAATAATAACAATAATGATCATAAGCATTTGCATTATCATCTTCACCACTGGCCAAGTAAGAGGGTGGGGAGTTTATTAGTCATGCAGGCTCTCCTCTGTCCCTAGAAGATCAGTATCATTGTTACCCTAATTTTACAGATGGAAAAAGTGAGATGGAGTGTCAAGTCCACTTACTTATTTCTTGGGAAACACACAAGGTTTTAGGAGCCTGATGATACAGGGTGGAAAGAAAGAGCCCAGATTACTAGCTACTACACTGTACATGAACACAGAGGCCTCCCTGAGCCAGCAAGCCACCTGCTGTGTTCAACTGCTGAGCGAGGTGACCAGCATGGACCGGAAGCTCATATTTCTGAATTGACATCCCAGGCTCCCATCTCTCTACTGCAGGGAGATGCTCACATTTTGGGTTATGTCTCCTTTTCTGAGAGAAAGAAACAAATCTTGAGCCTGAGATGAGAGCTGGCCCCAGCCATGTACTTGGGAAGTGCAGAGCCCACAGGATGCTTCGCATGCTTCTTGCAAATTCCAGATTCCTTAAATTGCAAGATCCACGCGATGCCACCTCCATGAACCTTGCACATCACCTGGGCAACTTTTATTTGAGGGAATGGGAGTCTGGGCCCCAAATTGGTCTGACATTTTCCACCTGAGAAGTCTGGGGATTTGTCATTGTGTGGGTGTCGTTTGCCCTCAACTTTGCCTTCTCATCTTCTGACTCATCTCTCTATCTCTTTCTGTTCCCAGCTTCTTCATTCTCCCTGGCTCCTCTCAGCCACACAGATGTGAATGTCTCCACCACTGGGCTGGCTGCCCTTCGTGGAGAGCAGTGTCTCCTGTGTCCCCAGCTCAGCTTCCCCAGTTCCGGCCCTGCTCCTCTTCCCATCTGAAAGTCTCCTCCGCACCGGGGTCAGCAGGCACATTCACGGTCTCCCTAACCTGTCCCAGTTCAGCTTTGAGAAGCACCAGTCCAGCGAGGAAGTGTTCTGCTCTGACGGGAAACAGAAGCTACTGAGTTAGAGGAAAGAACTTTCAAGTAGGCAGCAGTGAAAGCAGAAGATGAAATTTCCAGGTGAACAGAAATTAGCCAGGCAAGTGGGAAACAGGTGAACACTGGAGTCCAAGAACTGTGCAAGAGGGGAAGCACGCAAGACTGTGGGAGCCCGAGGATACAGGGTGGAAAGAGAGAGCCAGGCTATTGGCTTCTACACTGTGCGTGAGCACAGAGACCTCCCTGAGTTCAGAGTCCTTGCTTGTAGGGCCCCTGCTGCCCGTCCTGGCAGTACGAGTCTGGTGTGGTACCAGTGTGCGAGGGGCTGTGCACACCTTTCCCATCAAGGGGCTCCCGAGTCCTCATTTGTACAATTACAAGGTTAGATAAGAACGAGCTCAGCAGACATTCTTGTCTTTTGCTACTTTTAGTTCCACTGGTTTCATTGTTCTGTGTGAGTGAGGACAGTGTCCTGTGTGGCTAAACTTGCTCGTAATAAGTCCGTACCTCTAGATATGGTATTAAATCATAGGAAACTACTTTCTTTTTCAAACACTTTCTGAGGCAAGGGCCCTGGAAGAGGGAAACACAAGCTCTGTCTAAAGATCTGAATTTTTTTCTTTTTTATACATAATAAAATTTATTTTATTGTTTCTCTTTTCCTATGCCTGTGACTCATAAAGGTACGAATTTCTGTTGCCAAAAGCTGTCCTCTGAGGGTCTTCCAGCAGTGTTCACATGATGACTCTCACTGCAGGGTCAGGGTTGGATACTGTGTATGTGGATACTATACTGTGTACAAAGCAGCCCGGCCTCCAGTGTGTGTCTTGAGCACCAATCATCCATTAAGTGTCTTTCTGGACAGTTTCAGGTGCGTCTCTATCACTCACCACCACGGCCTTGTAGGAACCATTAAGGTACTGACTGTACTCAGTAAGGATTGGCACACTGTGGCTCTTAAGTCAATTCCAACTGTCCACCCACTCAGATCCCATTGAGGCCTGGGCTGCCGTGGGGCAGCACAGTGTCTAGGCTAGGGGTGGCAAACCCATGGCATGTGGTCTGCTACAGGATGATTACTATCCCTGAAAGCTCTAAAAGGTTTAGAGGCTGCTCTTCTTACATAGCAGTAGATAGAGACCATATGGCTCCAAAGCCCAAAACGCTACTTTGTAAAGCAACATTGGTAACTCCCCTGTGGGTTGCAGATCTGAGGCCTGGGACAGTGTCAGGCCCTCTTCAGCGCCTCGGGATGGTCACTCTGCCTCTCAGGGATGGCACTGTCTATGTGTGACTCTTCCCTTGCTCACTTGGGTAGACGTGTGTCCACAGTTTCTTGGCTCTGAGATATGGAGGTGGTTTGGTTTATGTCCTGCCCCACCCAGGACTAGTGAGATTTTGTCCTTAGAGCTCAATATGTTAGGAGGGTTGAGAATTGTCCAGGAACAGGACAGAGATGAGCTGGTGGGTCAACAAGTGATATTCCCAGAAGGCAGCACTGTACTGCATCTCTTGCCTTTCTGTTCTTGCCCTGGGATCAAGGGAGACTTTAGAATCAGCACCCAGCATGGCAGCTCTGCAAGCTGTTTTGGGTTAGAGTGGTCAGGATGCCTGCAGGACGCACCACTCTCAGTCCCTGGTTTGCTACCCGGCAGCGCTCTGGACAATCCCTGTGGGCTCTGGGGCAGTGCTGGGGGCCCTCATTCTCTGTGGGTAAGATGTGGCTTGCGGGGGGCCTCCATATGAGTAGTGCATGGAGCGGCTCCCAGATGCGTTCTGAAGCCCCCTAGACACGCTGCCTCCACTCCCGCTGAGAGGATCCCTTTACTCTGGGTCAAGGATTGCTTTCCATGGACTGCACTCAGAATAAAATGGATCACTTCGCCTTTTTTTCCTCAGTTTTTCCCCAAAGGCAGAAGTCATTTTATGCTGATATTCTCTCCTTTGAGAAAGACTTCATTAAAAAAAAAAGTTGGATATGCACGAACACGTGAATGAAGAAAACTGGGGAAATCTGAATATGGTGAGTGATATATTATGCCAAATATTACCACTGGAGGAAAATGCGAAGGAGAGTCCCTATGATCCTTTCCTATTGTTACAGCGTATGTGAACCTACGATTACAATGACCACAAAATAAAAATCTAATTAAAAAAATAAGCTGGTAGTGACTTTGTTTCCGGGAATTGTGTTGTTCACAAAAGTCAGAATGTAAATGAATGGAAGAGTTTGTGAGAGGGGTGAGTAGGGGCTCCACAGAAGGGACAGCAGGAGATACTGAGTGTGAGCTTGGCTTCTTTTGAAAAGGAGGAGAGTTGGAAATCCTTAAGGAGCTATGAAATCTCATAGGCCCTTTCCCCACATTTGTATATTTGAGTGTCCATGTGCAGCGTGGCTATAAGTGTGTGTGTGCTGGTGGGCTTGTGTGTGTGTGAGGATGTACATACATGTGCCTGGGTTTGTGTGGATGCACACTCACGTGCTCTGACTCTCTCAGATGGGCATCACCAGGAGATTTCTCTCCAGGAACCTGCAGTGAGAGCCGAGCCAGAGCCCGGGCCATACTGCCGGCCTGAGCGGCCTTACAGCCCCTGCCCTGGGGAAGGAAGTCTGCTTTAATCAACTTCCTAGCTCGGATGTTCACTGAAGATTTCATTTGGGAAAGGTTTTCATTGCTTTAAGAATGATTTAAAAGCTACTGATATATTACAAAGAAAGAGCAGAAGATTTGATTGGGGGACAGAGGGCCTGGCTGGAGCCCCAACTGTGATAGGTGCCTCTGCATCAGTTTCTGAGCTAAATTTAAGCTTCCAAGTTTCCTGTCTGCACCGACACAGTTCCTGTTTCACATGCATGTCATGCAGATGTGTCTGTTCTGGCCCTGGGGCCAGATATGGCTTGTGAGGTTCTGGCTTGGGACAACAGTTGGCATCTGGTGGGGCATCAGGAGGGACTCGTCTCCCCGTGAACTGCAGTGCTGGCCTGAGCTCCCTGCCCTTCAGCACCAGCGAGCTCCCACCGCACAGCCCAGCCCCTCCGTTCTGTCTCTGCCACCAAGGAAGCGATGCTGACAAGTGGGGGAAAATAACACACAACTTTCCTCCGTCTTGGGGAATTTACTTTGAAATTTGTGCCGGATAAAGTAATTAGTAAACTTGCTCTTAATCGTGTTGGGAAGATGTAATTTTTTCGCACCTTCCCTGACTTTGACACTGCGGCTTTTGAAACTTCATTTTACACTGTGCCTCATTGTTCTTTAATCTGCTGCACTCTGCATTGAGTATCACGGAAATTTCGCACTTACTATGTCAATAACATCTGGCAAAATTGCCACCTATTAAGAGTAAGTGTTCTTTTTTCGCCAGTGAGAAATGTGATGGTGTATTATATCGGTTTCCCTTGAGAGGCTAAGAAGACAATTTTAAAGCAGACAAATGCATTAAAGAAATAACCTGAACTCTAAGAAAAGGTTACGAAAAGTCAGAAACTTTTTCCTCCTCTCATTCTTGGTTTAGTTATTTATTTAGAGGTGGGGGGGGAGGGAGGCAGCCACTTCCAGAGCTGAGGGTGGGATTTTGCCATCATGATGAACCATTCTGGGATGGAAAGGGTGACTTCTATTTGTTTCTTGGAGCAAATGTCCCCATCCAGCTCTGTACTAACTAGGAACCTGCCCTTACCAAAACCCTTTGCAGGATGGTCAGTCCAGCTAGGGATCAAGGTGCTGCTGCCCTGGGTAGAACCTTCTATGAGTGTGGCTCAGGGCCCTCTGGAACTTCTGTCTCTTCCTCTGGACAGTGAGGTCACTAGTTGCCTTGAGGTGCTAGGCTGAGGCTCAGTGGGATTGGTCAGGGGCTAGGACCCCATGGGCCCATCCGGATTGGTACTGAGTACCGTTAGCTCCGCCAGCACCATGACCACTCCGTGGGGGCCTGGGGATCAGGTCAGTTCTTTAAAGCTCAGCCCTTGGGAAGCAGACACCAATAATCCATGAATTCAAGCTCCAAATCACTCATGAACATGTCCTGGTGTGGAGCAGGAAGGATGGAGAATGTCCTGGCTTTGCAGTGCTCCAGCTTGTGGTCCCAGCAGAATCACAGCCTCAGCAGGACCATCTCCTTCTGTCAGCTGCTCCTGTGCAGCATGGTGAGTGAAGAAGGAGTCTTCCTAAAGAAACGGCATCCCCACTGGGTGACGTTCTCAGTGACTGAGTGGCATCCTAGCCTGAGTCCAGGGCTCAGTTAGTGCCCCTGGAGCAGAGGTGGCTCTGCTATGGGGCTCATCCATCCATCTACCCACCCTGCAACTGCTTTCTTCAGCGAAGCTATGGAGAGCAGTGCTGAAGAGCAGACATGTGCTGGGCCTCTGCACCCAGAACCCTCATTTCTACAGTTAGCTTTGGTGGAAGAACTGATTCAATAACACAAAACTTCCCTGGCCGGTCCAGGAAGTAAGTCACAGGTCAGTCCAAGACCCACAGGGTGCACCATAGGTGTCTGTAGCTGAGTCTTTGTAAAATGCTTCAGCATCTGAATTAGCTGCTGACACACGAGCTGGGAGTCCTTAGATGACAAACCTAGAAGTTGAATTTCTATTAAATACCTTGACAGCTCCCTTAACCCACAGGCCATGGCTGTGGGTGGCAACACCACCCTATTCTCGGGCATATCCTTGGCAGCCACCACAGTTCCTAACCCTCCTTGGTAGGTTGTACTGATTTTTGTTTTCCATTGATTGAAGATATAAGCCTGGCTTTGAAGGAGGAATCAGAGTTTACAAAACATCCAAGTGGACACTTAAAACCCTTAAGTTGTCATTTCTTCACACAGTCATGTGGGAGACAGTCTGGTGCCAGTCTTGCGATAGACACCAGGCCTGTGTGAGTGGATAGTACAGTTCTTTCCAGCTTGTCTCAGAAGCGACTCTTCCAAGCTGTGTTTCCTAATACAGTTGCCAGACTGGTGGCCTAGCACAGGTCCTCCCCTGAGCTCTGGGCATTCCTGGGCCTTCCGATCATCACAGGAGCCAGAATGGTTGGTTGATTTGTCAGTTTTACCCACTAAATTGTGCTAGTCACAGGGCTGTGTCTTGGTCTCTGGCCTCATTTATTTATCTTTTGCACAGGGGGATAAATGGATAAATAAAACTGAAATTAGGGGACACTTAACTAAATTTCTTTCTTTCTTTCGAGACAGGTCTTACTTTATAGTTCAGGCTGGCTCTGGACTCACTGTGTAGCCCAGGCTGGCCTTGAACCTGTGGCAATTCTCCTGCTTCAGTCTCCTGAGTGCTGGGATTAGAGTCAACTTTCATTTCCGAACCTAGGAACCTGAGCAAGTTATGCCTTCTGTTCTCTGATCTAAAATTCCAATTCTCCATTGAAAAACATCAATATTTAGATGACTGTATTTTTGTTCCAAATGCTTGCAATATTTTATGTCCTGAGAATATTTACGGCTTGTCCTCAGAGATAACTAATTGGATTTGCCATCCAGCTCACAGGGAAGTGTATGGAGGACCACCCCTCATTACTCAAATCAAGTGCGATAGCTCACTACCAAACTCGTGTGCTGTGATTCAGGGAACACTGGAATGGCATGGGAAGGAATAATGTCCCTCCTGTCACCCTGGTCTCTCTTTCACATTTACCACTTGGACAAGCCATTTGCATCTGAATTGAACTTGCATTAAAATTTCAAGTTTATGTACTGCTAGTGATGAACAAAGAGGCTAGAAGTAGCACTTGAGCAGCCTCTGGAAGCTCATGCTCCGTTTCCAAGACCGTTGTCCTCCCTGTCCCCCCTATCATATGTCTCACATCCCTGCTGCCCTGGAGGCCAACAGCACATTCCTTGTGGCCATATTTTATTTGAAACTTGAATGAAAAGTAAGAGCCCCATTCCATGAGGAGCAAATACAGAATTAATGATAGCTTCCTCTCTGCAGATTCCCTTTCCACCCCTACCCCCAATTTTCAGTTTTGTTGATTTACTTTTCTTGCATCTTTCTGAACTCCCAAGTTCTTCTCTTTCTTTTCAAAGGTAGAGATGCAACTGAAGGGATTGTGCTGAACAAGCACTTTTGCTTTCTCTCCCACACTATACTTCATCTCCCCGAGAGTAGGGATTGGACATTGTTCCAGTGTGTCCAGCAGAGTATGATGCTCTGATAAGCAAAAAAAAAGAATGAAAGGAAAAGGAATGCATGATAAACATCTGACCTTGACCACTGACCAGGGTCTTGCACAAGCCAAACACTGTGCTGCTGTTGCAAAATCTGTTTTCTTATTTAATCTTCACAGCTCTAGGCTGCAGGCATTCTTATGGCGCTTACTGCTATAGTTACAATTACTGTTGTTTTACAGACAGGAGATTGAAGTGTAGGAAGTTAAGTAACTGTAGATCAACAACTGCTGGAAACAGGACTCAAACCCAAGCAGTCCAACCTGAGCAGTCTACATCCTAGAGAAAGGTTGTGGGAGTAGAAGGGAGTTAGGTCTGTGGAGCTGTCATCTGCCTTGCAAGGGCAAGATTGTAAATTTGATCCCTGGTACTACCAAAAGAAGAAGAAGAAAACAGAACCATTAGGGGGCTGGGGATGTAGCTTGGTGGTAGAATGGCTGCCTGGTAGGTGTAAGTCCTTAGTTCCAGCCCCAGTATATCAACAAACAAATGAATGAATGAACAGATTAGGAATCCACTGGAGATGTGTTTAGTGCAATTGGTCATAACTTAAGTACTGTAAAACCAGGCTGTAACTTTGGCTGCAGTGTGTAACTGCTCATGTCTACACAGCCAACTGAGCAGACACACAGATGGGGTGAAAGTCTGAGTCCGGCCTCTCTAAGGTGGCTCCCCACTTTGAGAACTGCAGTTATCTTTTGCTTCTTGCTCAAGAACTGCAGTTATCTTTTGGTTCTCTCTGTATTGATATTTCCCTCTGAACCCCCCTTGAGATTTGAGATTAGGGGCTCTGGGGTCAAGAGGAGCCATCCCATGGCCTGGAAATTCATGGTGTCAAACTCCCACAGGTGACTCCACAGGAGGGAAAATCATCTAAAAATGATTCATATTTGGAGATAGAAACACCCTTAGGCCACCAACACAAAACTCAAAAAGTGCAGTTGGTTGGCTGAAAACAAGATTTGCACAACTCTGGATAATGACTGTGTTAAGCAGAGTCTCAAGACATCCCCAAAATTCCAGGCCTTGTACACACTGCATAAAATACTCCTCCAGAGTGCGACAGGGCCTATGAACATGTCACTCTGCTGACTCCGTTACACAACAGAGAGAAGTAAGTTTAACCAGTGACTTGGAATTAATCTAGAGGGAGAATGTTGTGGGGAGTGTAGGAGAGTCTTATTTGATTACGTGAGCTCCGAAAAGTAGAGAGATGGCCCAGATGCCCTGAGGGACCCAACGTGTGACATTCCAGTGGAGTCTGACCTGAAACCACAAGGGGTGGAATTCTCCCAGCAACCAAGGATTCTGGCCAGGACAGGCAGCTGTGCTGTAGTCCAGTGGCTGCTCCTACTGCCACCTGCCTCTGTGACTGGCGAGGCAGGAAAGGTGCCAGATAGCTGGCGCCCAGGTTGCTGGCCCTGGGAAACTGCAAATAACTGACTAATCTGTACAGTTTTATGCTGCTAAGTCTGTGGCAACTTGTCACCTAGCAATGAAACTGTGATTTATGTGCTGTGGTGTGAGCGCTGGTGCCCTCCAAGTCCCTGTGCTGGAATCTGACACAGTTATGATCATACTTAAAAAGGGAGGTCTTTAGGGAATGGTTAGTCCCTGAGAACTCCAGCCTCATGTGAGGATTAGTGTCCTTAAAAATGAGGCTTGAGAGAGCCCTGTGCTACCTCTGCTGTGGAGGGCACATGGTTTACTTTCCTGTTTTAACCCAGGAGGATGCAGCAAGAAGATGCCAGTTTTTGTTTCAGACAGGGTCTCACTTTGTAGTTCAGCTGGCCCTGAGCTCACTACGTAGCCCTGAGCTCAGCCTCGAACTCACAGCGGTCCTGCCTCTGTCTCCCTAGTGCTGGGATTACAGGCCTGAACCATCACGCCCAGAATTTTGATATGTGCTACTGATTCTTGGTGGGCCTTGAGTCACAATATTAAGCATTGTTGTTTGTGGTTACCAGGGATTAAACTCAAGACCTTGTATTTGTCAGGCAGGTGCTGGAACTAGTGAACTAAATCCCCAGTGGTACCATCTTTAAAGCAGAAAGCAATCCCTTCTCACATAGTGAATCTGATGCCACTTTGGTCTTGAACTTCTCAGATTCCAGAACCATGAAGAACAAATGTATGCTGCTTTTAAGTGACCCAATTTAAGGTACTTGGTTATAGCATCCTAAATGAACTAAGATATCAGGGATGTATCTGTTAGTTGTTGTCATGGTAACGCTATGTAATAAACAGCCCCTGACCTTATAGTTTATACATGAAGCATTTACTACTTCCTTGTCTGTGGCTGTCAGGCTCACTGGGTGGATGTGGCTTATCCAAGGCTGATCTTTGCTGGTGACATTTTTCTTCCTGGGGGTCTCGACTGTCCTAGTCTTTGCTCAGACCAGGCACTCTCTCCTCTTGGTGATGGCTGAAGAGCAAAAGGACAAACAGAAATAGGAAAAGTCTTTTGGGCTAAGGCTCAGAACTGCCACAGTGCCACTCTGACTCCTACAACATCAACCAAGCACAACCAACTCCACCAACAAAGTCACAGGGGGGATAAGCCCATTCCAACCTTGATGAGACCTTGGCTGCCGCTGGTACAGCAAGGGGCAAGAATCACAGCTTACGGCGTCACTGTGCACAATAAGTATATGATGATGGTGATAAGCACATTTCCTGGAATGAGGAAAAGAGGACCCGTGGCCCTGGACACAACGGAAACTCAACTATGAAAGCTGCATTTTCCTAGACCAGGTACAGTTCACCTAGGTGAGGGCTCTCTCCACTTCTGCAATAATCTCATTCTGAGTTACAAAGAGAAGTAGGAGTCTGAATTTTAAAGAGTATGCTCGACACCCTTTCCTTGACTAACATACAGAGCTCTTCTATCTAAAGCAGCTCTGCTTGGGTCCAGGGAGGGACCGAGAGCACATGTGTCAGGAGCCAGCAGGCTTTGGCAAGTCCAGGGGGTAGAAGGGGCCCTCCAGGATCACATCCTGAGGATGGATCCAGTCTTTGAGAACAATCGATAGACTCAGGGCAGTGGCTCCAGGGAGCTAAGTGCTAGTCCCACAGAAAGGGCTGTAGGACAGAAATGAGTTTTCTTGAAAGAAAAGCACAGGTTTCTTCACCAACAGAGAAGGTGGGGCAGTTTTGACCATCAAGGAAACCACACCCCAGCTCACCTCCATGTTGGGAGAAGCAGGTCCTCAGAGGACCTTGAGGGTTCCCTGCACACACAAGGGTGTGCCTCCAGTTTCAGAGTGACTTGCTAATTGTCATAAGAATGTCTTTGCTGAGGTGGCCTTGCCGTTTCTGTTCATCGCACTTCTTCCCAGGGAGCCTTCCCTGGTCTGGGAGCTGTGGACAGGACCAAAGTGACCTTAGAGTCCAAGGCCTCCTAGGACTCGAATCAGTGGTGTCTCCTGATTGGCCAGTGCTTTGCCCTGCTACCCTCTTATTGGCCAGGGCTTGCTTTGCTGGCTCCTGATTGGCTGGGTTGCCCACATCTACCAGCCTGCTTAACTCCTGCGCCAAGTGTTTCGGGTTGCCTCAGAGCAGAGCAGGTTGGGGACGCTCCCAGGCAGTTAGCCCAAGCCTGTCAGCCCCTGAGATGTGGAGGTGGCTGACTCCACCAACGCTGTCACCTCCTCAGAGATGAAAAGTGACTATCCGCGCCCTAGCTCAGGGGGGCCCTGGCCTGTCAGTCAAAGGCGCTTGCCTTTGTATCACGAGATCACTCTCCTCTTAGCCTGTCTTCCTTCTTTCTCTGACTGACTGCTGATCACTCAGTTTCTTCCGAGCAGGAGGGAAGAGCTGGGAATGAGCCCCGAACTCCTGCAGCGTGAGGCAGGAATCTGACTTCACAGGTCTCTGAAGAACTGACAGCGCCCCTCGCACTGGGTTCAGAGTTCCTCGGGTTACAGTGCTGACCTCGGTTGATCTGCTCTGGAATCCTCAGCCGCTCCCTGCTACCTAGTGGTCAGAGCTCTGTCACAAATTTTTATTCCTGTAGTCGGGAGGAGATTAGGCAGAGCGTTGATGGAAAAAGCACCATGGGATGTAGAAATTCTGGGAGAGAGGAAGTACGACTTTGATGAGCACCGAAGCTTATTTCTGGCCTGAGGTGATATGGGGGCTTCTCCACCACTGACTCCAGGGGCCAGAACTTGCCCAGGGCTGGAACTCACCTTCAAAGCTGCTCTCCATGAACACAGATCTCCATGCGCAACCACCCCACTCCCCCATCCTCTGTGTACTCACTGCCAGCTCCTGACCCATGTGCTCTACTCTGCATCTTGCTCGTGGGCTACTACTCTGCTGCCTCCCCACCCCCACCTGCCCCACACTCACACGTCATAACCACACGAAGTCACCCTCAGGATTCTCCGTCTTCCCCCATCGCTGTCCCTGAGCTGGCTTCCACTCCAGCCCCGCGCCCCAGTGCCAGCTGATACCCCTGTGCATCCCCGCAGTGAGACTGGTGTCTCTTCAAGTCCTCCTCAGGCTGCTCCGCAGTGGACATTTGCTCTACCCGTAACCTTGGAACTGACAAAACTCTTTAAAGCAAAACACAAGACCCAGATGCCATAAAAACCAAGATCGATACCTCATACCTTGGTAAGTATAAAACTTGTCTTACAGTATGTGGGACATATCTCAGTCTCATTTCCTGAACATATAAAGAGTTTCAGCAAATTACTAAGATGGAAAAATCATCCAGGGAAAAAGAATATTAAGTGAACAAGACACACACACACACACACACACACACACACACTGAGAAAATACAAATGACTGCTAAAAATAACTTCCCAAATAGAAAAACGCAGGTTCAGATTGGAATGAGAATAGTTAAAGACCACCTATCTGCCATATGCACACGCTAAATAAGCACATACTCTTTGCAGAACAAATTGGCCAGATGTACCAAAGTTAACATAATTTATACTTTTTAATCTAACCATTCAGCTGTAGAGATTTAGTGTTCCTATATCAACATAAATCCGCAAGAAGGAAATGTACCCTTTGCAGTTTGGCTTGGGACAGTTCTGATCAGAAAGAACCTCGCTTACATTTGGAAACAGAACAAAATATATAATATCCTCATGAAGCAAAACCATCCCGCCATTAATGAGAAGCAGGTCTCTACGTTGGTCTCTCCACCACAGGAAATGATCTCCAGCATGTGTTTTATGTGGGAAAGACACCAACAAAGAAAGTGTGCCTGTGTGTGCCACTGTCAGACCGGAAACGGCTGCTGGGACGTCCCTAAGGGACTGATGATGTTTGAACACTGCGTGCGATCTAACAATCTTTTTAAAAATCGGCAATAATTTTGTAATGAGGCATTCAATGACATAAATCTTCATAGCACTCACGTGGATATAGACGAGCATTTTTTATGACCGTGTGAAATAATTTGTTGCCATATCATTCGTTACACCTGTAACGTGTCTCACTTGTGGCTGTTGTTACAGGGGCGGCTGCGATGGGTGGTTCTGTTCTGTTACCGATAAATACACACTGGTAATGATGTGACTATGAATAAATACTAAGAAGACATTTGCATTAGTATTATAAACATTAAAAACCTGGAAATAGAGTGAGAAGTAAATTTTGATTCCCTCTGGGTAGTAAAACTAATTTTTATGCTTTATAATGTCTATTTTAAAACTGCATTATAAATACATGTACACACACATATATATTAGCATCCATTCCTTAGGCTCTTTGTTTAATTTTCTTGTTTTGTTATCTCAGTTTTAAAAGCCTAAGAATCTAATTACATTTCAGTTTACAAAGCGTTCACCTTCAGTCCTCTCCCTGGATGTCCCCACTTGGATCTGCATTACTGATTCCATTTTATAGAACAGAAAACTGAGGCTGCAGCATAATGAGCATGAAGCTGGATCAGGACTATGTCCAACCTGTGTTTTATACTCAATGTGGGACCCAGGTCTGGGGAGGAGCTAGGGCTGCTGAGTCCCCGGGAGGCTGGCCTGGCACCCCATAAATGGAGGGGGGTGAGGTGTTTGCAGAGAGGATCATGACATCTGTGAGGAGTCTGCTCTGTGTCTTTCCCCTTCTCCTCTCCACCTGAGTATTTTTTATGGTTTCCAAGGAGGGTCTTGCTATGCGGCTCAGGCTGGCCTTATCACTCTGGGCAAATCTGGCCGGCTTTAAATTGCAGTGATCTGCCTGCTTCAGCCTCCTGAGTACTGAGGTGACAGGCGAGCACCACCATGCCTGGCTCACCCTTGTATTTTGAAAAGATACAACCGCAGTTCCTGACACAGGTGAGCACAATGCATAGAAATTAATTGCTGTCTTCTGTCCTGTATTGCATCTTGTGTATATTTTTCTTCTTTTTGGAAACTAAAATCCCGAGAGCCTGGCTGGCAGCCCTCTCCCTCTGAGTGGCCCAATCTTGTCCCTGGGGCCTGAGAAGGTGCTACCTTTGTGCCTCAGGAGGGTCTTCCTGGGTGCCTCACGCGTTGTCACCCTACACTCCCCACACAGCACTGGTGGGAAGCAGAGTCCTTGCGAGGACTTTCTCAACACCTGGGCCCTGTGTCTGTCAGTTGACTCCCTCATCCCCAGATCCCCTTCTCTGCCCCAGGTCCCCTGACACTGTGTCTTCCAAGAGGGACACATAGTTCTTCTTGTTCTTTTTGTCCTCACTACCAGGGCCCTCTTCCAGCAGGAGACTTTTCTCCCACACACACACACGGCAAAGTTCCCAGTTCCTTGCCCTCTGGGAGTCCCCGTTAGATCCATCGAGGTCTTCCCTTCCCACTCCAGAACAGAAGGCTTCAAGGACAGGACTTCCGCTTCTGTGTCCTCTGCCTCCCCTTGGTACTGGGCAGGGTTGGATGTGACCATTGGTGTGAAACCACTTTGAAACTGTTGTGATTATTTTACTGCTCAGCTCCCTGGACCCTGTGGGAATGAGCCAGGGGACTGGACATTTTTATAGGAGACTGTCTCATGTTTCAGTTCAGTGTTTTAATTTTGTTTATTTTCTTACTTGACAAACATTCTTATCTTTTACCTGATACTAGGGACTTTGCCAGGAGAGAGTTAGGCTTCTCCGAAGTGGGACGGCCAATCCTAGTCACCAGGCTCTGCATATAGCTGACTGGTACCAAACGCTGGTGAGTTAATAAATTAGGAGCATCAGTTTCTTCCTGCAAATATGCTCCCAGCTTAGTTAAGAAGTTCTTCAGCTTGAGTTTGTTTGGGTAAAAACAAGATGGTTCCAAATTTCTGTGTAAATCTGAAACCAGACAAGTTTCACACAGTTGCACATTTCAAAAAAGTTCTGCTCCCGTTTGGGAAGTAGTCTGTGAGTCTGAGAAGAGGAAAAAAATCCCTCCATACTTTCCAATTGCGAAATGATTCTTTATTTCCTCTCCAAAAGTCTCTCTGTGCAGTGAGCTCACGAGTGTAGACTGGCTCCCTGAGATGTATGTGCAACTCTGGGATGCTGTGAGCCACTCTTCCGTCACGTCAGCTCGGGACACACTGCAGAACCTGCCAGAACAATCGCTGCGTGTGTGCAAAATGCAGTTTCCTCCCAATGGCCCCTGGAGCCTGAGGTGGCTCAGGATTAACACCCAGCCTGGTCTGCAGGAGCTGTGTGCACTGAGATTCCTCTCCACACACACAGGCGCGCGCGCGCGCACACACACACACACACAAACACACACACATCTTTATCTTTCTGTCATTCTCTGCATTAACCACATTCTTAAAACCTGGAGGTACGCCAATTTTTTTTTTTTTTGCAAAAAAAAATATCAAAAGTTTTTTGGTAATTGAAATTCATGACAAATTACAGACAGTTTTTCTTCTTCTTTTCTTTTTTAGAACAACGTGTTCTTAGAAAAGCTACTGACTGAGATGGGAAAACGCAGAGTCACGTACACTCATGCTTGTGGTAATCCCACGCCATCCTGCTTGGACCTGCTGAGCAGAGGGGACGAGGGTCTGGCCTCAGTGTCTGGACAGTCCTGGGGCTAGGTGACCGCTGCTCGGTTGGCGTGGAAAACGTGGACCTTTCTGTCTCACTCCTGTGTCCTTTGCTGCCCGGTAAAGATGGCTTGAGTAAACAGGAGGACTTTGGTCTTTGCTGATTAGTCCTAACAATAAGATATATTCTGGCCAGGCATGGTGGGACACACCTGACATTCTGGGAGGCTGAGGCAGGAGGAATGCAAGTGAAACCCAGCCTGGGCGATGTGGGACTTAAGAGTAACCTGTCTCAGGATAAAGAACAAAAAAGGGCTGGAGAAGTAGCTCAGCGCGAAGGTCTTGGGTTCAATTCCCAGTGACACCAAAAATACCTCACTGTGCCTAGTCAAGTGTGGAGGCCCCCCTGGCCTGGCTTGTCCTGAGACAAATTTTAAGAAAATCTTGCAGGCCATTATAAGTGATGATTTCGTATCTGAGAAAATGTTCTGTGTTTTAATTTTGTTCAACTGTTTGTTTCAGTGCTGTTATTATCATTGAAATCCCTTGGATAATTTTCTCCCCTAGGAAATGTTTCTTTGGCTCAAGGCCACAGCAAGCACAGTGCTTTGGCTTAGCCATGAAACCGGCAGACTTGTCTCCGCTCAGCATTAGTAGGTGCCCTGTGTGGCTCCCAGCTTTTGCACCTTTACTTGTGCTCTGTGTCCAGGCCAGCATTTCTCTTTTCCAAGGAGAAACGCAGGAGTTCTCAGGGGTTCTTCTACTTATTTCCATGTCTGTTTATATTTGTAGTTAAATATGTAGATTTATTTATATTCAGTTTCTTCCTGAGGTATTTTTTCTTGAATCAGGGTCTTACTATGTATCCAAGAGTGACCTTGAACTCCCAGGATTGCCCTGCTTCAGCCTTCGGAGTGCTGGAACTGCAAGGGTGTGCCCTCCCTGTTTCCTTCTGACCTCCTTAAGAATGTAATAAAGAGGCTCTCAGCTAAGACCCTCAGAAAGGGCTGAGCAAAACAGGAGGTCTTTGAGGCTACCTGGAATGTATAAAATTTAAAAAATAAAAATGGATGCACAAAAATTCCCAATAAGTATACTACACTTAAATTTTAAACAAAGACAGGATCTGACTAGTCCTGTGCACTAGTTTAAGAAGAATGAAATCTCCTGGCAGCTTCTGTTCCTTCAAAGAGGGGTTTTGGGAAACACCTTTCAAAGACTCTGCTGTCAAGGAGCTTCATTTTAGGGTAAAACTTTACAGGCGCAAGTGTAAATTCTGAGAAGTCGAATCTACCTTCCTCCCTCCTGATGTGACCGTGCTTTCCCGGCTGAATCGGCTTCCCAGTCCCGGACAAGCACTTTTACTTCTGAAAGCCTCTCGCAGGGGGAGCTAGGGAGTAGCTCATCGCAGCAAGATGCTCTTTGGGCAGGGACTTTCGTGGTCGCTGATTATCAATAGCAACTTTTGAGCAGGGCCTGGCTGTTTCTGCAGGAATGGGTGGATGTCTGCGAAGGTCACTGCCAAGGACTGGGATCAATTAGTATGCAGATCGTAGCTGCGAGAGTTCAAAGGTATTGTTCCCATTCAATCACATTAGGCCGGGCAGAGAAGAGCAAGCTGTGTGACCTTACGGCGCCTTACATTCCGTGTGTGTGTGTGTGTGTGTGTGTGTGTGTGTGTGTGTGTGTGTGTGTGCGCGCGCGTGTCTGATTAACAGTTTGGCTCACTCTTCGAGACAGGGGAACTCTGCCCCCACCCTTTATTATTTGTGAAGTGTAATATGTGCACTTCCCTCCGTGTATATTTGAGGAACGATTTAATTGGAGCCGCGCACGCTGGGTCCGGGCTGCAGAGTCTGCTCCACACGTACCCAGACACGTTAAAACGCCTTGGGGGACTCTCGCTCGGATATCGCCGGTGGCCTAAGCCCTCCCCCGCCCCGCACTTGCAGACAGTCCTATTCGAAATGAGCACAATTCTTTCAAGTCCTCCAAGTGAGAGGACTTGGAATTCCATATCCTACAGTACAGCCTCTGCTGCCTAAATATACCTTTCAACTGTGTGGTTAGACCTATCATAGAGATAAATGGGCAAATTTTGAATTTTTAAAACATCACAGGACAAATTCCTTTTCCCCTTCTCTCTCTGTTCAAAGGAAAGCCCAATTATTTTCCTGATTTGCTGAAATTACGTGATGAAATGTGGGCAAGCCAACGGACACCACGTATGTCCCAGCTCTGCACAACCTTTGGAGGTTAGACACGAGGGCGCATCATGTAAATAAGGTGTGAGTCCATCTATAATTATATCTACAGCACGAAGGAGATCCTTCCACAGCCGGAGTGGAAATGACAGACGACGTGGGGATTAACCTGTGACAAAATGACATTTAAACAGGTGCTCTTGGTCCCGACACCCTCTGCCCTCTGAGTCAGTGTTTATCTGCATTCCCACGAATGTTGGCTGCACCCATTTGGATAAATCCTCGCTGAAGCCCGGGAGACTTCTATGGCAGTGGATTACCCTGGGAAGCTGCGGGCTGCATTGGAAGAGGATGCCGCCTCCATATCTTCATTTCCATGGAAAATCAAACATGATCGCTCACTAAGGTTTCCTGATTCCAGTCTCTGCCCCCACCTCTGGCCCTGGGAAGACAGTTAATCATAGCTCAGGAAGAGGAGAGGCGAGTGGGCAAACGCAGCTCTCCCAGGCGAAGCGCACCCCAGGGGGTGCCGAGTGCTGGGGGAAGGGACCCGGATTCCCAGCGCAGTAATGTATAGAGACACTCGCCATCAAGTAAATATAGGACATCTCACCCATGAAGGGTGATTATCATCCCTGAAAGGAGGAAACCACTTATTAAGGTCTTGTTCCGGAGCAAAAGAGAGATGAGGATCATTATTGATAGAGAGAATCAATCTGCGATTTTCCCTATAAAAATATATTTCCTCTTAAAACAGTTTTGGCAGTTGGGTGATTATTATTATTATTATTAATTTTAGTCTGAAATTGACTGCGCTTCCCAAGCAGCTCTGCACATGAAGATTTCAAAGGATAACTTTTTCCATTATATTGCCTCACAAATATTTTGAGTAGCACTTATCTGCAATGCAATTAAAGACATTTTAAAATGTAAATCTGTTACCCGGCCCCATCAATATAATCACTCACTATTTGGGATTTTTATTGGAAAATATGAAGCCACTGAAACAAAACAAAACAAAACCAAACCCGTTATCCTTGTGACCAAATGTTTCCCCAGTTATTCTCGGGACAACATTTCTTCTCTGATTCTATTATTGTGATGTTTTCACTGAAACTTGGTTGGAGATAGATATTTTCTTCTTCTTTTACTTTCCTCTAAACAAGGTCATGGTTTTTTTCCCCCTAAATTAAGACCAGAAGCCCCCAGTACAAGATTAAATAAGTCCTTGTACTGTTATAAAAGTGAGTGCTTCTTTCCTATAATAAAAGGTATTTAAAAGGTTCGCTACAGCTTTAAACAGAATTACAATTTACTTCTTTCAAGTGTCCAGGCCATAAATTCTTCTCAATTCCCTCTCTCTCTCCTTGTCGGAATTAATGAGATCAGATCTGATCAGGGCGCTGATGTGTTCAGCGCCAAATCACACAACAGCGCTCGGCCCGTAATGGAATTTGCATCTAATGCATACATAAATCAAACATCTTTCTGGACATTTTCATATGCATAATGTCATTTCATCCAGTTCTCTCTGTGCAGAGGGGGAGATTTTTCTCTCTGAGAGAATGACTTTCTTTAATGCTTTCATTTTATTTTCGCTGACTGCAGTCCGGGAGAACGCGCTGGGTCGGAGAATCTTTCGGGGCGCGGCTGACAGTTCCTTTTCCAAGAGGGGTCTTTCACATTTATCATGCCTCTTCCTCGGGGCTTTGTTATGCAAATGTGGCTGAAATTGATAATTCCAAAGTGCTTCATTTCGGCTCCTCGGCGGTTGGAGATGGTAGATAAAAAGAAACTGACAAGACACTCTGATTGCCCTCAATGCATGTAACTCTCTTGCTAACAAGGCTGGATATTGTTAAAAATTCCTATTGTTATGAGGGTGGCGCTCCCATTATGCGGGCCTTGCAAATTTCTGATTTGAATATTAACCCTTTAATCACCTGCCCCCCTGGTCCCCTGGCCCCCCTCCAAAAGAAAATTGATTACCACAGAATGGCTACGGTATCCCAAACCTCAAATTTTTCTCCCACCATGGCGAACAGCTGGGGTACATTGAAAACACTCCATTAATCATTTGTTCCCAAGATAAACTTTACATTTATTTTTCAATTGCAAAGAAAGGGCATTATTGCAGGCAAAGAGAAGCCCCCCAGTATGCTAAGTGAAGACCCTGGGACCGTAAGGCCTACATTTAGCACAAAGGGCTGGGAGTTAATAACGGAGAAGAGCAGTTTTGTAAAAGGAACCTGGCCTTGCTCCTGGTTCTTCCTCTTCCTGCGCATCGCGTTAGCCGCCTCACATTAGCCGCCTCTTAGCCTGGCTTTGAGCTTTTCTGCTCAGAGCAAGGAGGCCTCAGGAAGGGGACGTGAGTCTCCTACTGCTGGAGTTAAGTTTATTTTACCTGCCTGACCAGGCGAAGGAGGAAAAAAGAAGGCGAGAAGGAAAGAAAGAAACCTCCCACCGTCTTCCTTTCAGTATCGGAGGGCTCTGCAGAAATCTGAATACTAATTCCAGGGAGGAATTACAAATTGAGGAGGCCCTGGGCATTAGCATACCAATAAGGTGCTGGCAGCAAACTGGGCCTGTAAGGAGGGGCTGTGGCAGGAGCTGGGGCCCTGTGCAGGGCACACTGGGAACATGGGCTCGGACCGCTGCACTGGAAATCACAGCTGGGCCAACCAAATACCAAGAGCAGAAATAGCTGGACTCCAGGGCCTACTGTTTTTGTACATACTCTTCCCGATTTCCCCAGAAAGTGGTCAAACTCATTCATAGCTTCCCTGATTGAAAACCAGAAAGTTAACAGGAATTCGCCTGTTAGCTAATTAAAATTTGGCGACTAGAATTTCTTAGCAGCTTTCCCTTGGTGGCTGATCTCCCGAACTGTTCACAGGTAACTGGCTTCACCGTGAAACCTTGGAGCCATTTAGAATCCTGTTATTCTCATTCAAAAATCTGGCTAGTTTAAGGGAAAAGTTCCACTGATTGGTGAGTTGCAGTAATTCCCTGCCCCAGCTCAAACTCCAAAGTGAACCCTGCAGTTGGGAGGGTTGAGTGACAGTGGTGGTCACTGTCTTAGACATGCCACCTTCTCACCTCTAGAGCAGCATTTGACAAGTTCTGGGGGGCAAAGGCAGTCAGGCATGATGGGCTCCCGAAGCCTCTGTACCAAGGGGGAGGCACTCTGGGTTGGTGGGTGCAGGGGGCAAGGGGACACTCATGGGACAACACAGCTGCGCACGGACCCAGACACACCTGGGCAGGTGCTGGGGCTTTGGTTTCTGTCCCTGGCAGTTCACATGCCTGTCAGCCCAGGCAGGGAGGCAAGTCAGACCACAGTCCCCAAATGCCATCTACCACCATACAGATGATTTTTCTCATCACTTGAAAACATTAAGCTAAATGTTCACACTGAGTCATTTGAGCACCAGTGTTCTGGCCCCACCTCCCTCACTGAAGAAATTGTTTTTAATGTACTGTTTCTAGAAGCAGATTTTGGTTCAGCAGTGAAATTGAGAGATCAGTCCTGCATTTCTGGTGCCCTTTGGGCTGGCCATCGTGAGTGCATCTCCTGCTTCATTCTGTGCTTCCGAGTTCTGATATCTATGCTGCCTCTTATTAATATCGGAGCACAGCCACGTTTCTGTAATTAAGATTGCAGCCCGCACTCCCTAAACTTAGTGTGAGTCATTAAATCAGCAGATTATAGTCGAAGTTGCAGTCAAAACAATGCTCATTCATTAATATCCGCTGTGCTAATCAGCTCCCGAGACTGTGAAGGTGGTTAAACCTGCGTCTTCCCCTCCCCCGAAAGATCGACTGGATTTTGAAAGCTCACACTTTACTTGGAAAGGAGAAGGCTTATCTTTAGTTTCACAAGGGGCTTTTAGGATGCAAGATTTAAAGATGAGCCTGTGTGCATTTAATGTCTATTTTATTTTCAATTACACTTTGCTGTGCATCTGAATACTAACGTTATCTGTAGATCGCACGATACGGGAACATTTGAAAGTGAGTTTTTCGGAGTCTGTTTGACTTGAAAGCATTCTTCTCATCCACTGGCAGAATGGTCCCCCCACCTTGTGCGCGGGTTTCTTTTTAATAAGAAAGCTTGGTGGTTTATTTCGGTGGTCTTCCAACTGCTGCTCCGAGGACGCCCTACTGACCTCAGGAAAGAGGCTTCCGCAGAGGCCTGGGCACCCTGGGTGGTGCCAACTTTCCCCAGGTGAGGAAGCACAGGATGCTGCCTTGTGTGCAGGGACAGGAGAGGTATCGGAATGTCCTCGCTCACTGGCATTTGATTTACCAGTTGCCTCTGTGCTGGGGCTTTGGCAGATTTTGCTGGAATCTGAGAGACAGCCTGTCACACGGAGGGCCTGCTGCCGACTGCTGAAATTGAGAAACTTGGCAGATACGCAAACAGTAACTGGGTTTGAGTTGTTTTGATTACAAGTTAAACAGAAAGTCATCGGCAGGGCCAACGTATATCTGCAAGACACTCTCTTCTCCACTTTCTCTCCCTTCCTTCACTTTCTCTCTTCCCTTGGCAAGATGCGTGGAAGTGCCTGGGATTTTCTGCAGAATCAGGTAACATCTTGGCTCTGCAGAGCTGGGGTTTTGTGTCCATGTCTCCTTGGACTCACTTTCTATTGTGCTCAGCACAGGAAGATTTAGCTCTAGTTCTCAGCCTTCAGTGCTCTCATGCTCTGGGTGGCTGACTCCATTTAGGAGGTGTGTGGGGATTTTCAAGGGACCCTTTTAAAAAAAGCTGCACCTCCAATATTTGCCCAGAGAGAAAGAGAAGAGAAGAGCCTGCTTTCGCTTGGAGTGTACTCCTTTCCCTTGGTCTTGTCTTTGACCTTCAGCACCTGTGTGTCCAGCCAGGCGCAGTGTGCCAGTGACAGGGGACACTTGTCCTCCTCCCTAGTGACTAAGTCAGGGAAGGAACTAAGCAGAAGAAAAGTGAGAAGTCTCATTGGACACTAGGCAGTGGGATGAAGTCAACTGTCCTTTCTACAGCTTCCTGTTGCGGGGGACTTTGTTCTTCCCCCAGTTTTCAGACAGAACCCAGTGAAGTTAGGAAAGGGCAAGGACAGCCTCTCACTGTTGTTCTCGTTGTCTGGGGTGAGGCAGATTTCTGTGAGACTCTTTCACATGATAACAAACACATTTGATTTACAGAAATGAGACTTTGCCCTTCTACAAGTAGAAAGCTGAAACTCTGAGTATTGTCACAGAATTCTTGGAAACAGCCCAAATATATCAAATCAGACTTTTTAAAAACCCACCAATTTGACCATAAAAAAACTGAAAAACAAAACAAAACAAAAAACACTAGGCTCAATACTGTGTCTAAAAGAAACTGAGTTCTAAAAGGGCCTCATTTGGACAAAGTTAATTACTGCACAATAATTGCATTTTAAATTCGGTTTCTTTCTTGATGCAGTGAATTTTAAAGCTTATGATTGGGAAAAAAGAGTGTGTTCCTCCACATACAACTTGCTAATTGCCTTTGTCAGAAACTGATGTCTTAGGACTTCCTTTCCCCTTGACAAACTACAACTTCGTGGGTAGCAGAACACGGTGCCAAAAATAGGGTGAAGCGTCTGCCCCAAAGATCTCAGGATTATATAAACTCAGGAGGCCAGATGGGCCCCCAAAGACCCCCTAAATGAGCCTGAACTCTGATTCTGTGTCCCAGGGATGGGGGAAGGACGGTCATATGACCACATCTGACTGTCTCCTTTTTGTCATTCTTTTGTTATTATTCACAGGACACACAATTTTCCTTCCTCGCCATTTTGAAGTGTTTGATTCAGGATCCTTAAGTGCATTCACCAAGTCTGTATCTTGTTAAAGCTAAACCTCTTCACCCTGTCCCCGGCTTTGGTGACCCTGGTCTGCGTCATAAGTTTGCCTGTTCCGGATTCTTCGCACAGAAAGAAGACTCACACTGTGTTTGTCCTTTTGTGTCTGGCTCATTTTGCTTATAATATTCTCCGCTGTCATCCATGCCTGTCCCGCACCACGCCATTTGTTTTCATAGCCAAGTGGTGTTTCAATATAAGACAGATCTCATCTTATTTCTCTGTTCATCTCTTGATGGGCATGTGGTTCATTCCCACCATTGGCCCCTGTGAGTGGTGAACCAGGAGCCTCAATACGCAGGTTTCCATTGTATTCAATTGTATCTAGGGAGTGGATTTCTGGATCATGTGGTAATTGTGTGTTTAAATTTTTTGAGATACCTGATGATCCAATTTACATGAGAGAAAACTGAGGAACTGAGAGGTAAATAATTGATCAAGTAGATGTACCTTGCCAGGTGCAGAACTAGGGTGGGAAACTGGATTTTTCTGACAGGAAAGCCCAAGCCACTACTCCCCTCTTTCTCCTTGGCCCATGGGAGGATGCTGTGAGGGGAACTTCACTTCTGGGCATGTGACAGGCTCATGAATGGACTGGCCATCATTGCCTCTCAATCCTCTGCAGAGGGAGCTAAGAAGACTCGGTGTCAAGCTTGGGGTGTCGCCCTATATGCACCTGAGCAGTCTGAGCCCAAACTGAAGTCACTTATTTTTGGTGAAGGTAGTGGAAGAGGCACACAAACCCTGGTGATTTGGGGGTGTCCAACACCTCCTTTCTCTATGTCCCTGGTGCTTCTCTTCTTTTTCGAGAGCACAAATCCCAGCTGTCTTGAAAAAGCATACTTTGTCCAGCTCTAGCAAGTGTCTTCCACACATGGGGTGAGGGGGATCTAAGTTCCAAATGCCAAGGCTGCATCTAATGATAGCGAGAGATCACACATTTTACAGTGAATGTCCTAAGTGCTTAAAAGTTATTTCTGTGCTGATTTAACGTGGAAAGCATCCAGGTAGATTAATTTTATGGGCTCTTTTTATGGGGGTAACATTTCAGAGCTTGCTTCTGCATTGCTTTTGTCTGATTTCATTGGCACTTTTAATTCTTTACTTATTTAAGGTAGAAATTTCTCTCATTAAAGAGATTTTACTGTGATCTCTTGTGAACTCAGTCTGATTTTTTCTCCCAATTTAAGATTTTGTACAATTGTTATTTTTATCACTTTTTAATTCTATGTTAGTCAAGGTGAAAAAATATGTTAAACTTCTTACCCCAAACTGGCACTGGGACATATGTGGAGCAGTCAAATCCATTCCCTTCAGACCGTGATAGTCAGCACAGCGGATTTTCTTAGGAAGCGATGTTAAAAGTTAGGAATTGTGGAGCTGCCTTTCCTAGGATGCTGAGAACTTTTCCCTTTTTGAAACTGAATGCTTTGTTAAAGGTGAATTTCCTAAAGCTGGGGTAGCCAGCTTTATTATATAACAAGGTCAATCATTCTTTTTCCAAGGTGTAATTTCCCCCTTTATTATTATTATGATTACCCATTCATTTCCTCTATTTTCTTGCCCAATCCAGTTGAACCCCCAACCTTCTTCCACATTATCCCAGATGACTTGGGAGTTGGCCATTTTAGTACTGAAAGTCCGGAGCCTGGGACTCACTTTCGGTCACATGAGAACGGTTAGCCCTTCTGCTCCCTCACCCCCTTTCCAGCACTGCCTAGCACATGCCACTCCTAGACCATAGGTGGGTGGGCCTCATGGAGATGTCCCGGGTGGATGAGCTCCAGGAGTGAAGCACATTACTATACCACGCCCACACTGCCCCAGCTGGCACTGTACACTCCGAGCTTTCTGCACAGTGCTGACTGTGTTCCTGACTTACAGGAGGAATGCGTTAGGGTGTGCTTGGGGACTGATCTTGGACACATTCCCAACATACATCGTACAGCTCACATGTTGCAACATGCAGGGACAGCAGTGTGCATGTCTGTGACGTGTCCTCTTGCATCATGACAACACATCACAATACAGTTGGTGTCATTTTTAATGTCTCAAAACCGTGGCTGGTTGGCACATATTCTTTTTTTCCTCTGTGACAATGAAGCCAGTCTGTGTTGTGCACTAATGTCCTGCAAAATTGCTTTTTGCAAAATGAAGGGCCTTTTAATTCTTCATAAACTCATATAAGTAGGCATTTGAAATTCTGTACATGTGCATGGATCCTTTACCTTGCTTTTTAACAGGCTCTGTGAAGAATATTTACCAAGGGTGCCCATTTTCTCCCCTTTAAAAATGTTTAAAAATTTTGCTTTAAAAGAGTGGACTCCCAGTCATGAAATTACATAACAAATCAAAACAAAACAAAGCAACTCCTTAACTATTCAAGCTTCTGCATTCATGAAGTGTGCTGGGGAAAAAAAGGGAGAAATACAAAGTATGAGAGAGTGACGATTTCCTTAGAGGCAATAAAACTGCGTGAATTAGGGGAGCGTGTGTTCTGAGTGATTTATAACACTTGAGATTTATTTTAAAAATGGTCTCATGTAAGGAAATAACAAAAGCTGGTTGTTATTCATAGAAGGGATAAAAGAACATGAATCTAAATATGGACCCGAACAGCTGTCTCTTAAAAGGATCTTATTATCCCATTTATTTAAATTATTTCCTTAAATTTTTTCTTTTAGACAGTGCATTTCACCCTGCAAAGCAGCGTTGTGTGTATGTTTGTATTTTGACTTCGTCGTTCTCCCTGGGCCTCCCTTTCTCTGTCGGTCTGACTCTGGGTCTTATCAGGAGAACATTTAACAGCTGCACTTTCCACCTGCCTTATATTAGCAACTCTTTGTCACAAGTACAAAGACCATCAATTTAAGAGAGATTTATTATCCTGCGGCTAAAATACTTGGCTAAATTACACAAATTTAGCGACTATATATTTTTCCTCAAGTAAAAAAATAATCAGAATTCATTGGAAAACAAGCCTAATTTAATATCACCTTTGGTTTGAGAAGCATTAAAATGGACTTCACTGCTTCTTCCATTCATTTACTGTTTATGTACACATGTAGGGTGAAGAGCTAGAAAGCAATAGCACACTTTGTTATAAAATTCACATTCAGCCGGGTGTGGTGGCTCATGCCTGTAATCCTGGCACCTGGGAGGCAGAGGCCGGAGGATTGTCATGAGTTCCGAGCCAGCCTAAAGTACAAAGTGAGACCCTGTCTAAAAAACTAAAAAAAAAGATTTCATCACTGTGATCAGAAGGAAAAGTGACACACCTTATTCAAAGTATTAGCTGATTTAGAGCAGAAAGTGACATATTTTTCATCAATTAAAATCCAAATCAAGTAAGTGCAGTTCATTCCAAGCTTCCTTCTGGATCAGAAAGCCAAATATCATGTCGGCACCCTCTGTGTGTGTCCTGACCGCATGTGTGGATGGTCCGTGAATTATCTGGGTGTCCTTCTGTGGCATGGAGTGGAACCTCAGATTTGGTGTTGGATTATTGAACCAACCCAACATTCTCATTCTCTTCTAAGGGAGCAATGGTTGTAGCACGATGTCCCAGGCTTCAGTGTCCCATAGACCTGGGTCACCACAGGAAAGGACCTACCTTGGTGATGTGTCTCCTCATCTGCCAAATGGGTCCGATAACATATGAGTCTGAATTGTGATTGCTGAGCTGAGTTCCGTGAACTCAGAGAGTTCCATATAAAGTGTGGATAAGACTCACTGTATACTCATTAAAATCAGGTGTCAGGAAAAGCTATATTTTTTGAAATGTAAAGAAGTGGATGACTTGGAATTTGTCCTGTCAAGAGAATCATACACTGTGAGGATGTCACAGCTCACTCACGACTGCCTCTGGATCTGGAGCAATGACACACTTGCCATCTATTGTCAGGCTGCCCATGCTGTGAGAGTTCGGAGCTGAGCGAATTTATCGGGAATAAGGTGTTTAGGAGTCTGGTGGGTGAGGTGGGCACTTCTGTGTGGGTACCTGCAGGCCTCCTGGCCTTTTGCAGACCCAGTGCATGGAGCACTTCTGGGTCAGCTGGGCGCTACCTGGAAGAAGGGTATGGAGGCTTCCTGGGCCATGTGGAAGTCGTGCCCTTTAGCAGGCTGCAGGTTCTCTTCAGAAGGCAAAACCCCCATTCCTGTGCTGGCTCACCCTGAAAAACAGACCTGGCAGGGCTTCATGCTCTCTCGTGAGCCCGGACGGAGGGTAACACTTGAATCCACTGTTGACTACAGCTGCCTAATGCAGCCCAGGCCCTTGTCTGTGCTAGGCAAGTCCCTACCCCTGAGCTACACTCTCTGTCCTATTTATTTCATTATATTTATTATTATTATTATTATTATTATTATTATTATATATTTTTGGAGATAGACTCTCCCTATGTCAGAAAGGTAGGTTTGACATGCAATATCCTGTCTCAGCCCATGAGTAGCTGGGATTATAGGCATTTACCACTATCCCTGGGACTAGGGAGCTGATCTAATTATACACATTTCAAAAAGAAAGTTGGCCAATGTGGTGGTGCATAACTGTAATCCTAGCACCTGAGAGACTGAGGGAGGGAACTATAAAATCCAGGCCAGTGCTGGCTACAAAATGGAGTCAGAGGCCAGTCTGGACTTCACTATGAGACCCTGCTTCAAAAAATTTTTTTTAAATGAATGTTTTCCTAAGTCTAACTTTGAATACCTTTGGAAAATCAATATTTGTTTTGTGCAAAAATTGCACACAAAATAAATCAAATTTCTTCTCACTCAAGATGGGAATAATTCCAGTTATGTTAAAGTAAGTATATTAAGATTAAATTCAGTCTGTTGGAATTTAGGAGAAAATCTTAAAGATCTCAGATAGATTTTTCGGAGTTGAATTTCATGATGTAACTTTTACTATCCTGTAGCAATACCTTGAAACGACAATGACACTTCTTCTCCAGAGTTTGCAGTAGGTCTACATGTGCTAACTCCTTATAGCTAGCTATCTAGGTGGAAATGTACCAAAACTGAATGTTTCAGGGTTAATTATGTCCTGAAAGTGGGCTGAGGAAGGTGAGGGATTCTACAAGAAAAATAGATAAAACCAAACTATAGCTATGCATATGAGGGGTTAATTTTTGTATTTGTGATGTGTGTTTTGAAAGAGGGGAGCAGACAGAGAGAATCAAGTGAGGGAGAAGTGATGCTTCAGACTCCAAAAATCAAATTGTTTTCAAATTTGCACTCTGCACATATTTTTTATTGTAAAAAATGCTCCCAGGCAAAGGCTGATGGTGATGTGTATTTTTCTGCTTATTATAACCCTTTTCTTCACCTATGATATGTTAGATTATCTTGGAATGCTAATGCTTTGTATAGCCCAGGAAAAATACTCAGAAAGTACTTATAAAGTAAATAAGCTTTAATTAAATATTATTGTCAAGCATTAATCATTATAGCGCAGCTCCCTGTGGAAATAAGGGTGGATATTCAATTTGTTTTGATTATGTATGAGTTTTAGCGGAAGCCCTGTTGATCTGTTGCTGTGTTATGCAGCCCGCGCTGCGCTTCATCCAAGAAATGCTCCGAACAGAGTTCTCCGCTTGGACCTCAGTGAAGACCCATCGTTTTTAATGCAGACTCTGCAGTGGTGAATACTTTGGAGGGCACAAAGGAAATCTACACAGAGCATTCTGTCGGACAGTGAGAGGGAACTGTGCTTCCTCATGTGGGTCTCAGTTTTGTCCTCAGCAATGAGATTGGAAAATTTTCACTGGGATATAAAAGACATCATGAGCCCACTAGTTGTCATTGGCAGCAGGAATCATTTTTGGGGAATTCAGACTACCTGATATTCCTATTTTTAGTTGAAAATAACAATCAAGTCTAGATGTGTTCAGATCTCCCCAGCAAATAGCCTTTGAAAACCACTTTTAATATGTTACTGGTTTCCGTTTTGTTGTTTCCCTCATTGGTCCCCCCAAAGAATAGCTCCTAAGAAATACTCTATTCTAAATAAACTCTTGAAATCTATTGATACTGGAAAGGCACATAAAGTGCATTTATTAAGCTCCTACTATGTGCCAAGCCTTTGATTGGCATGGCTCCAGCTGAAGGTGATAGCGGGGTGGAAAATAATTTAAGACTGGATTTCACAGAGCACACACAGAAGACAGCAGATCACATATCTTCTCGGGAGGGGAGTGTCTGAGGTAGAAGCCCAAGTGCTTTGCTGTAAGCCAACACCTCTTCATTTACTTTCTTTTGCAATGAAGTTTCATTTTAAAAACAATTGTTGCTAATTCAGTGCTTAGCTAAGGCAAGGAGAAGATGAAACACAATTTAATATTGATTAAATAATGAAATCCACCAGACATAACAGGAATCTCTCCAGCTTGCTCTGAAGCAGCTCTGGGCAGCTGTCCCCTCCAACCTCTCCTCTGTCTTGAGGGCGACCAAGAGGGAGGAGCCCTGTCCCAGGTGCTTAAAACAGGTGGTTGGGGGAACTCAGATGAGCAAAGGTGGTTGTCCTAAGACCCTGCCATCTCCTGCCAGAGGAGATGGGCATATGCTTTCTCTACAGTTTATCACCCAGTGAAGAGAACTCTAATGGCTTGACATTGTCACTGTGTTCAGAGTCAAGTGAAGAAAGCAAATGGGTCAGGAAAAAATGACAATTAGGCAAAAAGTAGTCCTTGTGAGTGGAGGGGACCGGCAGTCATGAGGTCCACCAAGACTGCCTGGCAGGGTGGGATGATCAAAGGCAGACTTCCTGTGAAAGAGGCCTAGGAATCATTTAGCTAAATTCAGAACCACAATGACAGACAGGAGAGAGATTATGTGAAGTAGTTTGGGAGGCTGCCCATCATTCTAAAAATCTAAGCATTGATACAGTGAGATGCAGACAGGAAGAGGCAGAGAAAGGATGCTCAGCACTCCCTCATAGCCCTTGCTGGGGCTTTGGCTCTGGTTGGTAGTTTTTGGGGTCCCAGGGAAGCAATTTGGCCTGGGAAGGGCTGTGTTCAGTGGGTTGTCTTTGCTTTATCATTCCACAGGGAGTTGGGTGAAATAAATTAGAGAGAGTTCCCATGGGGTGAATTGTGGTCTCCCCCAATTCATATGATGTATTGTGTTTTGAATCTCTACTTCTTCAGCATGTAATTGGAGATGAGATTTTTAAAGACATCACTAAGTTAAAAATGATGCCTTTAGGGTGGGCTCTAATCTAACATTGCTGGTATCCTTTTAGGGTGAGATTAGGGTCTCTGTAACACACAGGCTGAAGGGACCTAGCCAGAAGACCTCAGAAGCTCTCTGACCTGCTGACACCAGATCCCAGACTTCCAGCTTCTGAAACTGTGAGACAATGAAGCTCAGCTATTGCAGCTACCCAGAGTCAGGGGCTGGAGGACTGGACAGCTGCAGTCCAGATGAGTGACAAGAAGGAAGGAGAGATGCAGGCTGTGGGCATGACAGAGTGGGTGCAGCCTGTGAGTCACAGCAGAATGGAGGAAGGTGGGAAATTTGGGGCAGTGCTTGTTTGGGGGAGAGTGGATCAAGTAACCCCATTTATGGGAGGCAGAGTCATGGCGTGATAGGTCAGATGACTGGGGGAAGGCAAGCAGCTGGAAGGTGGGGTCTTGTGAGAGGAGGAGGAGGAGGGACTGAGATGCCGTTGATCCTGAACCCTGATTCTCTCTGATGGTCACCCCTGGGTCTTGCTCATCAATTCTCAGTGTCTAGATCCTGGTGAGAGATGAGAATGACCCAGTGTCTACGGGTTCCCCATTGCTTCCCCCAGCCAACTTTTCTCACCTGCGGGGATCTGGGATGTCCTGGGTCGCACTAGAGCTCAGGCAGGACCTCTATGTCCCTGCATGTTGTGCCCTGATCACTTCATTACTTCTCCTCCTCTGGCCATTATTTTTCTTTGCAATTTTCCCTTATTTCAACAGTAACAATAGAGTCTGACCAAGACTTTGGATTAACTAAATGTGGAACTGAACTGAGGGCCAGAGTTACCTTTACATTTTCATAAGTGCTGGTTGAGTAGAGTCACTCTTTTTCATTAAATCAGAATGGTCTTGAACTTGGCTTTCCAGTTCTTTGCAAGGAGATCTTGGCTGTTTTCTCTTCTCGGTTCTGGGTACACTTTGAAAGCCCTCTGCAGGGCTCTTCATCTTGTCTCCTGGTAAATGGTTTCTTTTCATCTTTCTCTGTCTGAGGACATGGGCCACATCTTTCTTTATTTTGTGGTCTTTGACAGGAGAGAAGCCTTCAAAACGTATTTGTTTTATTGAGTAATGTAAGTCTGACCAAGGGGAGTCACATTGTCACATTTGCAGAGAGCGTTCCAGATGGCACTTTGCTTCTATTGTGAGTGCTCTGGCACTGGCTGGGCGTGTGCTGGGCACCAGGTAAGGTGAACTGAAGACAAAGCTGAATGCCGCACCATCCCTGTCTTCAACCAGCTTCTGGTCTGGACGCTGATGGTATGACAATGCACAACTACTGTGTTTTCTTGTGTGGGCGATGAGGCTTAGGATCTTTTTCTTCTCCGTACTTCTCATCTCTGGTGGAGAAGCATTTCACATACTTCCTCTTTCTAGATACAACCCGAAAACAAGACTTAGAAAATACAAACAGCAGATGCCACACTGTTAGTGAAGTATTTGTCTGTGCTCTGAGCTTTCCTAAGCACCAGGCATGGGTATCAGTCAGCTCTGGATGCTGTAACAAACACATCAGCAGTACAGGTCCTCAAATTATACCTCTCTAGGTGGGTGGCCCATGACCAATATGCTGGGAATTTTGATTTCCAGTGAGGCTTTGCCTGCTGGCTTGTGGACACTGTCTTCTTGCTATGTCCTCACCTGGCCCTCCTGTGTTCTGGGTATTCCTTTTTCTCAGAAGGACACAAGTCAGTTCTATTGGATTTGGGTTCCATCTTATGACCTCATTTAAGCTTTGCTACTTCCTTTTTGGCCTCATCTCAAAATATCAATAATTCAGGACAAGGATTTCAACACATGGATTCTGGAGAGGAGGACAGTTGAGTCACTAAGTGTACTGTCCTTGCTTGCCCTTATGGTGACCTTGGAGATGGGGTCTGTTGCCCCATCCTTACTGAGTCTAGTTGCAGCTTCCCAGAGCTGTTGGGATGTGCAGCTGAGCTTTAAACCCAGGTCTGTGTTACTCTGAGGCCCATGATCCTTAACTCTTCCTCCCTGCTGAGTGCTGCGGGGCCCCTAGTCAATGGGCCATGGCTGAAAGTTTGTAACATCTTTTGTCTATTACTATGTATTTTGTTTAATCAAATGTAATGAGGTTTGTGGAAGCACTAAACTGAAGTTATTTTCAAGCAGGAACTGTATTTAGCACTGTTAATTGAATCAGTCTAGTTAGTTAGAATGGAACAGTGGCTGTTTGCCCTGTAATAAGGAAATCGAGTTTCTCATAAAGCAGCTAATTCCTGTCCTGTCACACTGTAGAACATACCATGGGCTGAACACCCAGAGCCCTTTGTAGCCTAGTGTCAGCCCTTCCCTGAGATGTTGTATGGCTTTAGGCAAGCTGAGACATTTATATTATCTTCAGGTCTGACATGAAGAAAGAGCAAGGGGGCCCCAGGTACAGAGGCAGCTACCTATGATCACATGGAGTGCCTCCATGACTTGTAAGCAGTGAGCTATTGTCCTTCTTGTACAAATGAGAAACTAAGTCCCCAGAGGCTAAGTCACAAGATGAGTGAGATCGTGGAAACTCTGTAGCACCTTACAGCTCATCCTGACCTGCTCCCTCTTCTGTTAACTGTACCCTGATGTATGTCAGGAAGCTATGGTAGAATAAAAATGGCAGTAAATATTCAGCTGTCTTCTTGAGATAGTCTCAGTCCTGTACCCTTCACTTGGCTTGGCTGAGAGACTTGCTGCCTCTTCAGGGTGCAGAACAAGTGAGGCTGTGGGCTGGAGAGGCTGGGTCTCTGGTCTTCATGGGTCTTCCCTGGCCTGGGCAGGCCTTGCCCTTGTGACAAAGATGGCAAGCTGAATCCTCTGGAGGGCAGGATGCTGTGTCCTCAAGGCTGTGCCAAAAGGGTGCTGCTGTCCCCATCAGGCCCTCTGCAAGGGTGCTACTTCCATTCGGGGGAGTTTGGGCCTCTCGAGTCAGTCACATCCTCCAGGTCCTGCCTCTCAGTACTGCCCTTCCAGTGAGGATCGGTTTCAGTAGGAATTTGAAGGGGACACCATCATTCAGATGGCTGCCATGTTAGAGGCCTCCTTATTGGCTGTGTTGGGTGGATTTCTTAACTTCAAAATTCATGCAGAGTCCCATGCCCACTGCTGGAAAACAAGCCTAATGAACACAACTCTGGTTCTGACTCTAAATGATGACCAAGATGCCTGACCTCCCTGCATCTTCCTCATTGTACATCCTTGAAAAGTCTCTAGGTGTCTTCTGGGCCCAGGATGTGCTATCATTAGAAGACCAGTCACACAGAGCCTGCAGTATGCCTGTATTCCTTTAGCAAGCCCTACCTCCAGCACTGTATAAGATCCCTCTGTGAGCTCCAGGAATACCTACAACAGCTATGGTTTTGGTAAAGTCATGCCATTCCTCTGGGCTGTGTCTGGGGCACATAGTTGGTGTGACCATTCTGCAGAGGGTCTTGGAAACCAAGACCTTGGTTCTCTTCTCCTTCTTTCTCTCTTTTGCAAGAATATTCCAATCCATTATGTTCATGTATCACAGCACACCAGTAAGATCTGGCCACTGGAGTTGATGCCTGACTGTCTTTGCACCCTATCTCAGTCTTCTCACCCAGCTCCTGTGTCCCCTCCAGCCCAAGATGTTCCTGGCTCTTCCCAGAACACGTCTCAATGCCTCCTACCTTGACATCCTGGCTAGTTTTCTATTGCTACACTAACAGATGACCGCTCTTGGTGACTCACAACAATACAAATGAATAATCTCCCAGTTTTGTGGATCAGAAAGTGACACCTAGCCAGGGAGTCACTGAGGTCAAACCAAGACACCTGTAAGGCTGAGCCCTTTCTGGATGCTTCAGGGGAGGATCTGGATTCCACCTCATTCTTGCTTTGAGAAGATTCCATTTCCTTGCAGCACAGGACTGAGGTCCCTCTTATGCTGATTCTTGGCCGAAGGCCATTCCTGGCTTGAGGGGTGGCCTGTATTGTTGGCTGGTGTCTCACTCTTCCTTCTTGAGAGCCAGTAGCAGTTGGTGGAGTCCAGCTCATGGTTCCCATCTCTCATCTCCTCCTGTCATCATCACACTTGAGGGACCTGCTGCCTTCCTCTTCCACTTGTAGGGGTGCCCAAGATTGCACTGGGCCTCCCAGATAATCCTGGGTGATCCTTCTCTTCTGAGGTCCACAGCCCTAGTCCCATCAACAAAGTTCCTTTGCCCTGGTAATCCTTTGTCCCTCTCTGGCTCTAGGGATTAAGATTTGGAAAACTTGAGGTCATTCTCTCACCCCCTCATGGAGCCTTCACACAATCTCTTTCCGCTTTCTGGTTTGACACACCCCACCTGCTGGAAGGACACTTCTCCCTTCCACATGGCTTTCCAGAAGTCACCTTTCCTCTCTACACTCAAGCATGCTGACCCCAGTACCTACATGTGACCTCTGCACTCTTCCTGGCAGTGTGTGGCAGAGTATAAAGCGTAACACACACCGAGCATCTCCTTGGGTTTCCACCACAGCATCCATCCTTCTGCAGTGACCCGTTTTGTGTGCAGTCTTCCCATCTAGAAGAGAAGGCCCTGCTCATGGTAGGTGTTCAGTAGAAAGTACTGAGAGAGAGGTTGTGAGTAGGACAGCACCAACTTCCTGGCTTCTTATGAGGGCTTCCGGCCAAGGCTTTGCCTCATGGGACTGTGTTGCACTAAGCAGGCCTTTGTTGGCCTGCTGAGTTCGCAGGGAACATGTCTGGGGTGTGCGTGAGTGAGATGACAACCTGGGGCCTAAGGTAAAATCTTGAACCCTAAAACCCTTTTTGGAGAGGGATGACCTTGGCTGTCTCAATGGCTCCTCCTCTCTCCTAGACCTTTGCCACGGAGATGAGAAGAGAGGAGCAGAAGGCTTCTGGGACTGTTTCAGGTGAGAATCCTGGAGGGGGAGGTGTGGGAACCTCATGGCAAGTGGCGCATTAGTGCAGGGCATCTGCCAGCAGCCTGGGCTCTGTGTGTAAAGACAGCCCCAACCTCCACCCGTGGGCTTCTGACGTGTGCCAATCCAAGTACATCTGAACGCTTGGGCAGGAACCGGAGGTAGACGGCAGACTTCTGGCAACCCGAGATGCTGGAATTCATTGGTATTTAAAAACACTCCCTGCCCTTTTTCATTATACAGTCTAACATTTAAAGACTCCAAATTCACTACTTATTAGTACAATGCAACGTGGAGTGCTTGGAAATGGAGCTGGGAAGAGGCTGCCTTAGGAACAGCACTCGAAGCAGGCGTGCGATGAAAACAGGGGATCCTCCATGGGAAAGTGGTGCTCACAATAGGGCCCATTTGCACAGTGAGCACTGTGGGCTGCTGGCCAGGGTGCTGCCAGCCTCACCCTCAGGGTCCTCGGAGTCTTCGGCTGTGCATCTCCTGGAGTTTTTCTCTAGTGGTTGGGTTTGCTCACTGATGGCTTCGTTCCACTGTAAGTGTGGATCATCTTGCATCACAGAGCCTGACTTTGGTCTAACACAGAGTAGGTGCTTTGAGCGTACTGAATGTGTTCATCTGGGATTTGGGAGCCTTTCTTTAACACTTTACTTGATTCCAAATAAAATGTCTGGGAAATCCTTGAATCAAGACAGTGTAAACTTCTGCAGCCATTTTGCTTTCTAAAAGTGCACAATCACATCATTAAACACTTTGAAACACTGAGACAACAACAAACTTGGATGGAGGTCCCACTTGACCTTGCTATTCCCCTTCAAGGAATATACATGAAAGAATTAAGAGTCATATCATAGTGACATAGGTGTACCCATGTTCACAACAGCTCAGTTTGTGATAGCTATATCTTGGAAACAGCCTAAATGCCCATCAACAGGAGACTGGATAAAGAAGACATGGTTTTTAAAATAAAATGGAGTATTACTATGCCATAAAAATGATAAGTTTGAGTTACTTATACTCAAATGGACATACCTTGAGCACATACTCATAAGTGAAATAAATAGGTCACATGCATGTAAATACTATATCTTTTCTCTGGTATGAGAATCTGGAGATGTAAATGAGTTCTATAATGTATGATAGATATTGTGAAATAGGAAATATTCAGAGGGAAAGGGGTAGGGGAAAGTAATGAAGGGAAAGAAAAAATACAATCATAAAAAAGAAAGCATATAGGTTGTGGGCTTATAGGGTGGATGAGTGGATTGGGTAAAAATGAGAATTAACTCATGTCACATACTGGTACAAATTTCCATTGTCGAGTGTGTATATAAAATGTACTAATAAAGAATTCAATTTAAAAAAGAAATACTAAGGCAAGAACAGAGAGCACTCTCATCATGCCACAGGCTTCTGGAGGCCTTGGTCTGCTTGCCATTGTCCCTCTGCTACGTGCTCAGTATCGACGCTTTGGCAGCTCTGGATTCTGGGTGGCACTCGTGTTTCCTTGTCACAGTGAAGCTGAGATTCGGATGGGATGCCTGTGGCGAATAGGATCTTCAGGGCTCCGAGGTGCAGTGTGGATGTGCACTCCATGGAGCAGGGGAAGTTTCCTGTCTGAGCCTCAAGTGGGCCCTGGAGAAGGGGTGCAGGGAACTGGCAGGATGGGAACCAAGAGATGTCCCCAGGAGCGGAGGCAAAACAGCAAGAAATGAGGGCCTAGAACACAAATGTCAGGGGCCAGAAGGATTCTAAGTCAGAGGGGATCTCATGGTCTTTGTTGATTTTCCACTCCCCATCTTTCTTTTCATTAAAAGATGATGGTTGGCACATGCCTGTAACTCCAGCTAGCCTGGCTTGGGCAACGTAGTGACTCAGCTAGTAAGGGAGAGGTTCGAATTGGGCTAGGACAAGTGCACTGCATGCCTATTTCCTGAGCCTGATGGTTGAGGCTTGACTCCTTACGGACTTGCAGATCTTTAGGGGCTTGAGCACACTCTTGCCCATGAGTTGAGCCTTGTTAATGGTCTGCTTGACACCCCCACCCTTCTTGTCTCTCATCCAGGGCCTCACCTCCCCACCAGCTCTGCTCATGCCATGTAAGCCCCCTGCTCACAGAATTCCCTTATTAGGCAAGAACCTAGGTTAAACCAATAGATCTTCACCCCTTCTCAGCCCTCATCATGCTCTCTGACTACTTTTTATAAAAACACACAAAGCCTAAATAAAGTTGGAAGAGTTCCAGAAACCTTCTCCAGGGTTTGCCTCACGACTCTGCACCTCACCCTCCCCAACCAGAAACCCCACTACACTTCACAAAAGCAACAGGTGAGACCCTATCTCCAACTGCAAATAATAAAAAGGGCTAAGGATATAGTCAGTGGAATGACCCTTGACTTAGTTGTCAGTACTTGAGAAAAATAAGAAAATGGTTTTGAATGACATCTTTTCCCCTGTTAACTTTCTAGTCTGAGAAGAGCCAAAGTAGTGATTCGCCAAAAGAAAAATGTGGGAAGCTTCTCTTTAAATTTATGATCTGTGCTTTCACAAACTGTTTTCTGAGAAGCATCCATTCTGACCAGTGCTCACTTTTTGATTGCACTGTGTATGAAAAATTTTTGGTGAGTTTTTTACACTATCTGGATATTAGCCCTTGATCAGATGAGTGGCTGGGAAACGTCCCCTTCCTATAGACTGTCTCTTCTCCCTGCTCCTTTGATGGGCAGAAACACTTGAGGCTGGCTCACTCCTGTGTTTGTACTTCTGTTCTTCATTCCCATGCTGTTGGGTTTGTATCTAAAGAATCATCACTGGTAACAAAGTCTTGATGTCTTTCCCCAGTTTTCTCCCAGTTATTTCAGAGCTGACATTTGGATCTTGGGCCCCCCCCTTTTTAAAAAAAATCTTTATTGGTACATTACATATATGCATCATGATTGCACTCCATAATGGGGGTTTGTACCAGTATAAGACACAACTTAATTCTCATTTTTTCCCATAGCCCTACCCATCCTACCACCCCCCTATATACATAAAATTTGTTTCCTTTCTTTTTTGTTATAATATCATTCTTTTTCCCCCTTCACCCTATTTTACTTTGAGTATTTTCTATTTCACAATATATAACATACAATTCTAGGACTCATTTACATCTTCATTTTCTCATACCAGAGAAAAGATGCAATATGTACCTATCTGTGACCTATTTTGAGTTGATTTTTGTGCAGGGTAAGATATAGAGGTCAGCTGAAGCTTTTACATGTGAATTTTGTTTGCATGTAATGAAATATCACATGAGACCCTGCTGACTTGCACCACTAATACACACTTATCAAAATAAAATAAAAGTAAAAATTTAAAGTGATGTCTACATTACTAATAAGAAGAGGACTATTGATACCAATATGATGAGATTGGAGAAGGAACTTTGAAAAGGCATTTTACATGGGAGCTGTTGAGAAAGGATGAGGATGATCAGTGCATCTAGGCATCCAATCAATCAATCAATCAATCAATCTCAAGTTCAGTGGTTGTGGGCTGGCAGGGAATGTTCTTCTAATTGGATTCCAGATGCAGTGAAAGGCCAATTCTAAGTCTTAGTTTTTTTTAAAATAAAATCTCATACAGGCGTGGTGCCACCCACCTGTAATCTCAGCACTCCTGAGGGCCTTAGGCTAAAGACCCACTAAAAATCTCCTCCCCTCAGTGAAAGTGTCTGTGGTGCTAAAACCTGCCTGAATGCACATGTGATAGATGTGGAGTAGTCTGGCTTTTGAGAATTAATTGAGTTAATGTTTATACTTTGAGACATCTCAGAAGATCAAACTGGCAATGGTGGTTAAGCTTCTGGGTAATGGGTAAGCCTGAAAGGGTCTACTTGGTTCTTGGCTATTAAACACAGGAACAGGCTAGAAAAAGGCTCTTTGTGGCATGATTTTTCCCACACTCAGGACGTGCCTGCGTCATTGCTGTTGGCTCTGGAGTGAGGTACTAAATGCTCCTGTTTCCTGGCCATCTCACCTCTGGGACTCCTCAGGCTTCTCCATTTGGTGAAAGAAATGTCAGTGTGGCCGACGTGTACTGGTGCAGCCAGGGGTGGCCACAGGCTTTGTAAACATGTGCTCCAATTTTCACTGAATGGCCAACTAGCAGGCTGACCTCGGTCAAAGATCTTGATGGGTCTTGTCACATATTCCCCCAGGGTTGGAGATAGCTGGGCCAAAGGCCTGCTGATCTTCCCCAAGTATTAGAAAAATGGGCTGATCATAGCACCGGTGCAGTGTGCACCTCAGGATACTAGCCGAATCAGGATCTATACTGAAATGAGGACTAGAAATTACGTCCTGAGGTCTCCAGTTAAGGGTCTCTTAAATTCATATTTACTTGGGAAAGTTACTCCACCATTATGTAAAGTGCTTAAAACAGGACCTGACTTGTGACTATAACTCAATAAATATTAGGTGCTATTATTTCCATCGGTATTGTTGTTGTCCTTACCTTAATTCCGAGAACATTTAGTGCCTACCATAAAGCAAAGGAGCCAAATGACAGCATGTGAGAAAGTCATAGAATTCTATTTCTTTATGAAGTATCATTAAAAGATGCCATTGACAGTATTGGCAGCTTCATTAAGAAGTCTGTTGATGATGGTAATAAGGCTGGCACATATGGGATTCAGATCGACACTTCTCAAGACAGTGGCAGAACTGGGGCTGGCGCAGTAATGCCAGGATGTGGCTCCGGATCTGGGAAGGGCTGGGTGCCCAAGAGAGTGAAGTCTGGCTGGAGAAGCCACTGCCTGGGATGAGGCCTGTGCTGGGGCTGCTGAGCGACTTCCCTTCTGCCTGGTGACTCCAGGCCTCACACTCCACAGTGCTGTGACTCTCAGCAGGAGCTAGAGAGGTAGGTTAGCCATGCACTGCACTTGGTTAGTCGAGTCCTTGAGCCTCAGAGTGTCTCTGGGCCCTGGAGGTAACATAGAAGTAACTGGAAACAGAGGCTTGAGTGGTGGTGTCAATCAGTTGCCAATCTGTGCTTTAGAGAGATGACACTGCAGCGGGGCATGAGGAACACTGAAGGAGGGACAATGGAGAAGCTTGTAATGTCCCTGCCAAAGGTGTCTGGGAGTCATCACAGACAGGGGGATGGAGAAGGCAAGGCAGGTGAGTGTTGTCAAAGGTCAAGGAATTGGCTCACTGAGGATACCAAGCATTACGAATGGACTCGAAGGTCAAACAAAGCCTGTCAGAGCAGGAGCAGTCCAGGCCATGTGAAGACAGGTATGGAGGAAGCTGAGTTGTATGGATCTGGTTCCCAGGACACTCCCCTTGGTAAGAAGCCTCAGTTCACCCCTTGCAGCTGGGCAGACTGGACCATCTCCTGGGCTGTCCCTGCCAATCATGAGCACAGTCCTGGGCTTTGTCCCCCTTCCCTTCTCCCTCTCTCCCTTCTTTCCCACCATTTTCTTTTTCCATTTTGTCTTTCAATCAATGCCGGTTACACATTTCCTTAGTGTCGCACAAGGAGCACTGTGTGGAATGACAAGTGGACACAGGGCTGGTCCCATGCTCTGTGGCTCAGTGTTTGAGAGATATGAGTTTGGGTCATTGTGTAACACACCTGGGTGACATGACACCCCTGATTAGAAAGTAGACAACAGTCTACTTAATTCCTATTTGATCCTAACAGCCTGTGATTTCTTACAGGGAGTGATCTCTAATAGTGGTGTTAGAGACTGATCCCCCATCTTCCTCCTACACTGTGGATACCTGTCAGTCAACCGGAGGCTGCTTCTGCATCTTGTATCTGACCCAAACATGCCTGAGCTTAGGGAATAGACTTGTACTCAAAATGTAAATAGGTGCTTTACGCTCCCTCTCAAAGCCATTACTGTGCCAGTGGATGTCTCAGTCTAGTAAAGGGTCTGTCAGCATTAACATTAAGGAGTCTTATTTTCCAGAGCTTAAAATGCTGTTAAAATCTGCTGGATTTAGTTTCTGGAATGGTCAAACCATTCACATTTGTTTTAGCAGCCTGTTTAGTCCCTTACTGTTTGGTGAAAGGTTACATATGGTGGTAGATTCTTGAGTTCAGCAGCTCTGTAGGGCTTGTGAGACAAGGTGGTTAGCACTGTTCACACGTGAAGCCAGCACCTTTGGTCATTTTGAGTTTTTCTTTAAAGTTCTTCACATTTCTAAGGAGGCTGCTGTTAATTTGGATGGGAATTAAGGCTACATGAGTGGGTTTCCCTCATACTCTAGGCTTGTAACTTAGAAGGGAGAAAGATTTTGGTGAGGAACCATGTATTTCCCTACTAACTTATTCAAACCACACCATGGTCTGCGAGGCTGTGAGACTCATCTCTCTTTTACAAGGGAGAGAAACGAGGGTCTGAAACTCATTAACAATAAGGGACAGAATTGGGGCATTCTACCTGGCTTTGAGAGCATCTTCCCCAAAGATGTCAAGATGTTATACTGCAGTGGTACGTGCACATTCAAGGTCCAGCTGTGCAGCTCACAGCAGCTAAGCTTTAGAAAAAGCCTAGATGTGCAGAAGAGACCAACAGATGTAGAAAACATCACGTGGGCTGGGGATTTAGCTCAGTGGATCCGGCGCTTGTCTTGCAAATGCAAGGACCCGGGTTCGATCCCCGGTAACCACATACCATACTGGGCATGGAGGCTCACCCCAGCAGCAACCAGTACCACATACTACAGTGCTGGCCGTGGTGGCTCACGCCTGTAATCCCAGCACTTGGGAGGCAGAGGCAGGAGGATTGCTATGATGTGAGTTTGAGGCTGAGCTCAGGGCCAGCCTGAACTACAAAATGAGACTCTGTCTAAAAAAAAAAAAAAAAAAAAAAAAGGATCTTAAGAGACTTTTTTTTTTTAATCTCAGAAAAGTTTATTGAGTTTAATAGAAAAAATTCTTTCCCAGGGGCTGGGATTACTGTTAGACACCAGACTTCTCTCTCTCTCCTTTTTTTCCTTTCAACAAATGCCCATTGAGCACAAACTCTACTAGACTCTCCTGCCCTCATGCTTAGCTGCACTAATGTCCACAGTCATTAACTCCCACTCAGAGTGTTTTCTCACACGATTCTGCGAGCAGAGCCTGTCCAGCTCCGGTCAGCTCTCTGAAGTCAACAGTTCTGGCTGACCCAGCGGTGCCATGTCCCAGCTAACCCATCAGTCTTTTCCTCCATTGTGCTCAAAATACCTTGGTGTGGGAGATGGTAAACACAGTCCCCCGAGGATACAGCTGCATCTAGTCTGGGTGTCTCAGCAAAATGTTTTCTAAGCATCCACTCACTAGTGTCACGAGGTTTCTCTAGTCGCCTGTGACTGGTTTGGTTCACCTTCCCTACTGGCCAATTAAATATCTGCTTAAAGTTGTGCTTACACTTCTTTGGACTGCCAGTGTCTTATTTTGTGTTGGTAAGACTTCTACGGTGAAACTAGAGTGTGTCTAATAAATATTTGCTGAATTCATAAGCAAGTGAATTTAGTGAAAGAAAACCACCCCTTGACTCTCCTCCCTGACTGCACTGTGTGAGTTCTTTCCTCCCCAGTCTGGGGTTATTTTCTCTCAGAGACTTTCTATTATTTTCTCAATTTAGTTGGTCCATTCTGTCTTTATCTCTCTGGGTGCTCATCTCAAAGTATGACCTAAAATACTGCAAATGTGTTTGTATGGGAAACCCTCCAAGGTCCTGGCCCATGATGTTGTCCAAGGGTAAAAGGACTACGTGGATGCAGCTTTCTGTGAAGCATCATCCTCCTCTTTCACGGTGGCTTCCTAATGAATAGAGCGCTCGGGGAACTTTCAGACTCAGGCAGATGGAGCAGCATTCAGTTTACTGTAACCATCATTTTAAATGATAATAATTTCATTAAAACATTGACTGAAAACCATGGCAGGTAGTAAACTACACTAATTATTTCATTCAGAGGTTTTGGCTCAAGATGTACATTCTAATATTGTTTTCCTTTTCCAGAACTCAGGTGTGCATTTGTTGAGTGTCTACTGCTGGGGCCTGGGGTAGGAAATTTGGTGGTTGAGGTCTCTTGGAAGACTCTGAAGCAGCAGATACATGAGCTGGGAGCACAGACTCTGGAATGAGATGAATGCTCCAGCTTTCTGTTGCTGCCTAGCAAATCAACCCCAGGCTGCTCAGCTTCACACAGTGTGCATTATCATCTGGCAGGGCTTGTGGGCTGCAAATCTGGCTGTGACTCCACTAGATGGCTCTATCCAGGGTGTCTTGCAGGTTGCAATGAAGGTATCACCAGGTTCGTTGCCATTTTAAGCCCGAACTGGGAAGATACTTATTCAAGTCTGCTTATCTGAATGTTGGAAGAGTCAGGCTGTGGGTTCTCACAGCTTTTGCCAAATGGAAGATGGAGAAGTTTCTGGCCAACAGGGCTACTCACACTCTGTGGTCACTTGATTCCTTCATTTTGAGGTGGGGGACCCAAGATGGAAGCAGCGGGCTGTGTAACCCAATATTGGAAGTGATTGCTGCTGCTTCTGGGGTGTTGTCTGTGAGAAGCAAGTCTTCAGTCTGGCCCTTGTTCAAAGTTGGGTGTTATGCTTGCTGTGAACCTGGGGAGCCAGGGTCACTGGCCCACCGTAGAGGCCACAACTACCGTGCTCCTGGATTTGGTTCTGCTCTTCATGTCTGTGGTCAGATTCCTCACCAGTCTTTCACTAGCTACTTTATAGGAAGCCTGAGAGGATAGAAACCATCTTTGCACACACACACACGAACACACACACACACACACACACACACGCTGTGGAACAGCAATTGCAAACAGCACCACCCTACTGGGATCAGTGTGTGTGATTCCTGAGCTCTTGAATCCTAGTCTAGTCTACAGAGGAACCCAACTCTTCCGGGACCAGGGCCTTCTGTTGATAATGTGACCATCATTTCAAACTTACTGGCTGTGTGTAAGTTCTTGTGTACTGGCCAACAGGGCTAATTATACTCTGTGGTCACTTGATTCCTTCATTTTGAGGTGGGGGACTCAAGATGGAAGCAGTGGGCTGTGTAACCCAATACTGGAAGTGACTGCTGCTGCTTCTGGGGTGTTGTCTGTGAGAAGCAAGTCTTCAGTCTGGCCCTTGTTCAAAGTTGGGTGTTATGCTTGCTGTGAACCTGGGGAGCTTCCTGCAAGCACAGACCAACTGAGGACATCTCCACAGTCTATCTGTTGAGTTCCTTTAGCCAAGGGGTGCAAGGCTGCAGGGATAAACAGGAGTGGACATGGCCTCTCTACTTACGGGAGGACCAGAGCAGTTGAGTAACTCCCTCTGTGCAGCAGCCTATCTCACAAGTGCTAAGCAGGAAAATGGTAGGAGTTCTGAGCACACTGGTACTGAAGGTGTGGGGAGATGACTGTGGAGGAGGATGGAAAAGGGAGTGGATGGAGGGCCGGGGCAGGCTTGAAGATGGGATGAGTGATATTGCTATGGTTTTTCTCACTGGTCAGTGAATAGCCCTTCCCTGCCCCACCTACAGAGACCACTGTCCTTTCATCCCCTTGACTTTAGCCCATGAGTAGTCTCTGGGTTAGAATGAACTCCCTTTGAATCTACAGTCTGTGGTATCCCATGCACAGGATCTGTCTGAGAAGTTGCAAAAGTGTGCTAAGGAGTTCTTTACTAAAATGGTGAGCGATTCTACCGCCCCTTGTTGTTAATGACTGTGGAGCACATTGCTAAGCCTTTCTGTGCCTGGCTTCCTCATCCGTCAAGGAGGGGTGCTAAGTGTCCACCTTCCTGGGGTGTGCAGGGCCCCAAGGTTTGTAACCTTTGAGCAGTGCTTGGCACAGTGGGCATCCAAAACTGTGGCCATTATGAACACACTTAACACTTCTGTAATTACCTGTGACCTCTTGGCAGTATTGTAACTTTCTAGAGAGGCTGTGAGGCATCTCAGTCCCTTATTCCTTCAGGAATCCCACGTGTGTGCACTGTGTGCCATCTGCACTGCAACAGGAGAGCTGCAGTGGTAATAGAGCGTATTTTGTCTTCACGGAGTTTGATCATTAGATCACCAACACTTGAACTTGGGGAGCATCTCCTGCCTGCACCTTTCAGCATGGCTAAGTGTGATGATGTTTCTCGGAGCCAGGGCTCCGGGTGTGTTCTAGGACTGCTGGAAGCCTCCACCCCAGGCTCACTGAACCGCCCATGGTCTGGATTCCCTCAGACAAAGGCACAAAATCTTGGTGAGGAGGCCTGCTCTCTGAGACCCTGGTTAGATGGTCCACATTGCTCACTGCACAGTGTCATTTCCACATTATCTGTCCCTCCTGCCTCTGCTGGGGCCATCCTGGTGTTATCTCAGGATGGCCTGTGGGCACATGCTCTCCCATTGTCAGTGGGACCCTTCCTCTTTTCTTCTCTTTCTCCCTTCCTCCTCCCATCGCTCCATTCTTTCTCTGCTTGGGATTGAACCCACGACCTTCCTGAGCTGCATCCCAAGCTGTGGCAAGCTGTGCCTCACTCTCCCAGGGTACAGGCATTACAGCTGTGTGCCACTGGGCTTGGCTGGTACCTGTTTTCTTGACCTCAGTTTCCTGAGAAGCATGAAATCCTTCCTAAGATAGGAGTGTGAGGCCCTGCCGGAGGACCTGGCACAGCCCCAGGGAGTGGGCTCGGGTACTGAGCTTTTCTCTGTTCCTTCCTTACAGCTGGCAGGATTCCACTGGCCAGAGGGAGGGTGGGAAGCAGTGACAGGGGTTTCTACAAGGCCTTCCCAAGGCAGGATGTGAAGGGCTGCTTATCAGAGGGCAAGTATATGGATGAGGGACTGAACAAACAGATGCAGGCTATATACTTGAGAAACTTGCATAGTGGTAAAAAGCAGGAAATGTGGAGTGGGGATGAGGAGGACAAGCAGGGAGCACTGACAGAGTGCAAGAGTTTCCAGTGTGGGAGAAAGGTTGGCCCAGAAGTCCACACACGATTTGGGTGTGCAAAGGGTCTCTTGGCCTTGGGCCAGCATGAGCTAGACACACAGGCCTGGTGCTGTGCAGCAGCCTCGTAGGCGGAGAACAGGAAGCCAGGAAGTAAAGCTGAGGCTCCATGAGGAAGGTCTGCCAAGCTGAGACCTTGGCACAGTCTGATGGTGATGGGGGGAGATGGAATCAGGGGCACTGTGGGGATGCAAACCCTGTAGCAGTGACAGCAGAGAAAACTCATCAGGGCATCAACCTGAACCCTCAGCCTCTCTGCCTGATCAGGGCCACTGCTTCCCAGTCCCTAGGTCCCCGTTCCCATGATGAGTGTCTCACCTGCCTCGTGGGGGATTTGAAAAATTGGAAACTATCTTATTCGCACCTATGCATGTCACTTCTCGACTTGAAGTCTAACATGCTTCTCATTTACATATAATTCGTTTGACTCGTGTAAACCACATTAACAAAAAGAGGAGCAACGCGATAAATTACTAGTGACAGAGGCCAGGCTGGATCACAATTATTTTTATAAGCCCCTGGTAAGCAGTGATGTTCTGTTTTTACAGCGCATAATGTCCTGGCATTATTGAAATGCCAGCAGCATCCACTGAGCACAGTTGTGTTAACCAGACACACAGGTAAGGACTCTGGGAAAGTATGGTGGCTGATGAGGCTCAGGTCTGCCACTTGGCTCTAAAGTCATGGGCTGGCTCAGTCCCTGCTGGGTCCTCCCTTCAGGAGCAAGGTGGGTAGAAAATGTGCATGTAGAGTGGATAGCTGGATGCGCTGGGATGTGTTCTTATTATCTTCCTACTTGTAGAAAATGAACAGACCTCTTCGTCTCACCTGACACCCGCTAATCGCCCCTTGGACACAGAACAGAGGGTGGAGTCGTATTATTATTAATGATTTTTGCGTATGTGTGAGAGAATGTGAATAGCGCAAATCTGAAATTGTGATATATCATGTATTAATAGCTATAGTTTATGCACAGATTTCATACTAATGCAAACTCTACTTTACATTTCCTCCTCCAGAGAATTAATCTTGAATTGTGCTACTTTTGAATTACTTGAGGCCTTTGGGAATAAGCCTACATCCTTTGCAAGAAAATTAATCACCCTCTAAATGACTTAACCCGCTGCTCAGGGCTTCGAGGTGGGGACTGAAAACATGAATGCAAATGAGGAGACTCAACAGGCCTCCTGGCGCCTGACTCCTGTCCCCAGGCCCCTGAATCTCCTTGTTCTTGGTCCTATACTTGTGAGTTCCTGACTCTCTTGGGGCTCTCTGGAGTCAAGTCAAACATCCACAAGTTTGATTCAGCCCCCAATGCCACTGCCTGCTATAGGGCAGCATGCCCCACCGCTGTCTCTTTCTCAAGGATGCAGAGAGAGCTAAGACCACACTGTCCCATCTTAGGAAACCCCGCAGAGGTGCCTAGTAGAACAGATACTTTTTTTTTTTACCTATACCCCAGTACCCAGGTCTTGGAACAGAGAGCTACATCACAATACCCTTTGTAAAACTTCTGAGATAGAATCTTGCTAAGTCACATCATTGCCCGGGGTTGGTTCCAAGTTTTAATCTTCCTGTTTCAGCCTCCCAGAGTCCTGAGACTTCAGCTGGTTGGGTGAGGTTTTTGCTCCCCAGTGCTCCACAAACCCTGACTTGCTGGGTCAGCTCCAGGGCTGAATTTTTGGTGTTTACCCCTCCAGCTCTTAGAACGAGCTAGATGTTAGAGCGTTTTGTATCCCTGTAACTAGGACAATGTCTATGCACTAAGTGTTTTTGATAAGGAGTGGAAGAGAGGGGCTGCGATCCAGAGAAAATGAGCCAATCTCAAGTTGGGCTGACCTTCGAGACCCTCCGAGGGCGGAGCTTGGCCCTCTGTTTGTTCTGAATAGGCTCCTTTCTCCATCTAGCAGGAAGGGCTTCCCCTCATCTTCGCCAGTAATTGGGGTCCCTAAGTGGAACCTACTTAAGAAAGAACATGAACAGCATGTTACAGCATTTATAAGTGTCCAGTGCCAGCACTGATGTGCAGAGCTGAAATAAATGATTTGCCTTAAAAAATTATTAACGTTCACTCCGCTGGTAGAAACTCTTAATTCCCGTTACATTTGTCAGCATATTATGACTGGAAGCTGTCAGGTTCTAATGACTAAAATTTCATTTTTTCAGACTTTTCACGCTGTGTTTGAGAACTATAGGTTGGAAATAATTCGGCAGCGAAGTTTCTTCCTTATCTGGTAAATCCAGCCACTTCTTTCCTTCTCCCTTTGGGAGTGTGTGTGTGTGTGTGTGTGTGTGTGTGTGTGTGTGTGTGTGTGGCGGCATTAACACTTTGGCTCGGCTAGCCTCGTCCTTCACTCGGAAAGTAAGGCGGGAGAAACCACCGTGAGTTTTTTTTTTTTTCCTGAAGCTACTGTCCATTTTATTGGACTTAATGTGTTACGACAGCCGACAGATTCAATGCAAAATTACTTTCACTTGGCAGTGGAGATCAAAACATGGATTATTTTATTTTAGATAAAGGACATTAGCACATTTTTTTTAAAAAAGTGAAATATGTAGTGTACTCCTTTCACATGCAACTGGCTTTATTATTCCTGGACTGGGAACTTGTTGACATGATATTCGATACACAGAAATATTGCCGTCGTGACCACTTAGCTCGCATGCTACACCAAACAGGAATTATTGATCCTCGGTTCTTACGCTTGCCTCTGAAATGCTGTGTGAGGAGCAGGGAGACTGGCTTTCAGTTGAAATTGTTAATAGATTGGTGGTAGAATTTATGTTATCCATGTCCAACAAATCACTAATAAAAGCTTATAAAGGGCTAGATCATCTGCAGCGAATTACTCATATTTTCCTCCATAAAAGCCTTTAGCTGAAGACTGACCAAAGAATTTTAAATTGCTTGGAAGCCATAAGTCATTGCTCAAAGTGTTCCCTAAATGGGATTAAAACATCGCCACCTCACCCTCCCCATCTGTCCCCTTCTCCTCCCACCTTGACTGGAATTAAGGCTAATGAGATGTTTCCAGCAGAGAGGAAGGAGGGAGGTTTTCCTTGAGTGACTTTCCAGCATCTACCTGATCCATGATGAGAACAGCTCCCTGAGCCTGGAGGCTTCCCCTCCCTGTCAGAATGGCTGGGACTGGTCTGTGTGGAAGTCACGATCACATTAGCAGCATCCCCAAGACCATGGCAGCTCTGGGCCAAGGATGCTGGGCACAGACAGCTGTGTGCCCTCTAGGAGCGCTCTCTCATTTTTGTCCCCCTGCAGAGCAAGGCTGGGATCGCTGTGCTCTCCTGAACCTTGTTTCTTCCTTCCTTTTCCTCTCTGCACTTTCTGCCTCCTCTCTGACCCTCCTTCTCTGGGTTTCCATTTGTGAGTATTTAAAAGTATTACTGTTATCAGTACATACTGATTACACCCCCTGTGGGGAGGCGCTATGTGCACAAAACACATCTTCATTCTTTTCATCTCACCTTCCCCTTCTTTCTCACCTTCCCTCCATCTCTCGGTGTCCTTACTATTTACTGAACTCTACCCCTTCTCCCCCTCCCTGTTATCTTTCTTATATGGTACGGAAGCATTACATGCCCACTGTGCTCTGGGCTTGGAGTGGGCCTGGGACCCACTCAGATTGCTGCGGTGCACTGTGTCACGTGGGTCTCGGTTCCCCGGGGGTAGGGTGGGGTGGGGATGCCACACAAGGAGGGTGAGATGAATTAGGGGCACAGACCTCATCCTTGTCATCAGACCTTAACCAGCAGCGTGGAACCAGTGTGTAGATAGCACTGGGTACTGTCAGTGGTGGAGAGATGGCTTAGAGCACAGGGGAGTATGTGCTCAGTTAGAGACCAACACATGTCATTTCATGTAAGAGGCGTGACATTTGTGGATGACAGTGTCACTTGTAGGGTCTCCTGGAACCAGCCCTGTGTAGATGTGGAAGGAAGACGATTGCTTTTATGAAATTTGGTACATGCTGTATGCACACACTCATGTACATACACACATGTGCACATGCATATTCCTATCTTTTTTTTTTTTTTTACTAATTGTCACATTATTAACATTTTTCTTATGGTATAAATATTTTGGGAATGAAATGTGCTTTGGAAACCACTTCATGTCATGATACGGACCTAAGCTGACCGTGTTACCAGATGTTTTCACCATTTCTCTTTGTGAGCACATTCTGCAGTTAACATTCTTGTTTGTATGTCTCTGTCTAAATATTGGATTCTTTCTTGGATACCTTTGCAGAAGTGAAATTATGGAGAAATGGATAATTACTGTAAGCTTCTTGGATATACCATCTCTGGAAGTTTAATCATTTTGCTTTGATCAGGTGCCATGTCTGCTGATTTCTGGGAGGTGCCACGGTTGTGAGTCGCAGAGATTGTGCCTGAGGGGTACAGATGAGTGTGTCCCTGGCTCGGCCCTGACATGCCCCACAGCACAGAAACACTAGCTCCTTACTGTTCTAGTTCTTTACTTTAAGTTACTAATGACAATGCCTGTCATTTGCTTACTTAGTCCTTTATGTACTTCTGTCCTTATCTACCCTTCTCTTGTTCTGAGATATTTGGTGTGTATTCGTGTTCAGTTTGCTCACCATCTTTACTTCTAGGAGTTGTTCATGTTGTTTCAGCAAATATTCATTGATGTTTTATTTTAATTTTATTTAAGATGACAGTTGGGGGCCGGGGAGTTAGCTCAGTGGTTCCGGCGCCTGTCTTGCAAGCGCAAGGGCCCGGGTTCGATTCCCCGGTAACCACATAACAATACTGGGCGTGGAGACCCACACCCAGCAGCAACCAGTACCACATCCCACAGTGCCAGGCGTGGTGGCTCACGCCTGTAATCCCAGCACTCGGGAGGCAGAGGCAGGAGGATTGTGACGTGAGTTTGAGGCTGAGCTCAGGGCCAGCCTGAACCACAAAGCGAGACCCTGTCTCAAAAAAACCTAAAAAAAAAAAAAAAAGATGACAGTTGGTAGAGAAATTTGCAGTTTTAACTGGTAAAGTGTATGAGAAGACACGTGAAACACTCTTGCCTCAGTCAATTTGGGCTGATGTAACAAAATGTCGGTATTGTGTCCTAGAGAAAATTGCAAGTATTGTTCACAGTTCTAGAGTCTGGGAAGTCTGGGGTCAATGCCCTGGGTCGTGGAGTTTCGACCCACACTGCCTCCTCGCTCTGTCCTCACTTGGGGAGAAGTGAGGATCTCTGCATCTCCCAGGACGGCGGTCCCCTAGGTGAAACCTCCACCCCGGATGCTGACCTTGACCAAGGCCACTTCCTGGCACCACCGCCATTCAGACAAGAGCTGATTTGTCTTGTGTTTCATGGTCAGAAAATCTTTTCACTTGTCTGGATTGTCAATGGATTGTCTGGATATCCATTCATATCTCCTATGAGTCTTTTTCATTACATACTTTTTTTTTAAACTTTGGTTTAAATAAGATTGGGCTTTACTTTTTAAAATATATCACCTTTCCAACTTCAAGTACTGGATTGTTACTTTTTACAATTTTGTTCTGTTGGTTTTGTTCTGTCTTTGTTTCTTTTTTTTCTTTGGCATTGGAGACTGAGCCCAGGGCCTTCATGCTGAACTACATCCCCAACCCTTTCTATTTCTTTGAAACAAGGTCTCATTAATAAATTTCCAAGACTGGGTGTGAACTTCCCATCCTCCCTTCTGTTCCTGCACCTGAAGATCATACACACATGTACACACTCATGTCTGCTTCAGACTAGCTAATCTAATGTATTAGAGTAAAGTTACTATAGTCCTATTGCTTTATTTAGTATGATAAGACAATAAAAATAGAAAATACAGTATCTTTCCTTTATTTTTAAAAAATTCATAGTTTGAATTATATTTTCCAAGTGAAATCTGTCCTTTCCTAGTATCTGAAAAATAAATGAAAATTCTGCTTAGAATTTTGTATAATATAGATGCTGGCATTGGTTTTGAAAGAAAGGGGCGACTGTCTTTGCATCTGGAGCAAGTGTGGCTCGGGATTTCTTTGTAAACTGTGGAGGAACATTAAGAAATTTTCACAAGGGACTGGAGGCAGCACCATGTAGAATAAATGAATGGAAACTGGTGGGAGGCATGCCTAGAGAGAAAAGAAGTTTTTTTCTGTGCAATACATTTTAAAGCTAGTACTTTTTAAGGAACACTCGTGAAAGTACAAATATAGTTCATTTCTTTCTGAGTGTTGTATTCCTGTGTAATCGTTCAGAACATCACTGTGGTCACTTGACTTAGTGTAAGTTGTTAATCTGATATCTGATTAATTTATTGAATTAGTTTAAAACTGTGCATATTTTCTTTAACTGTGAAACATACTCCAGATCTATCACCTAATGATTTATACAATTAGAGATTATGAATGGTTAATAAGCACTTTTTCTTCCTAGAACTGTTTCTAGATTTCCCCTCTCATAGCGTTAGCCAGGACATATCAAACAGCACCAAGAGCAATGGTCTGACCGAGGCCTTTGCCAATGTCTTGACTTGGATGAGAGTAGACCTGGGGTCCATCTGAGTGCCACATGCAATGCTGACTGTTGTTTAAGAAATGTAGTTGTTAGAATATTAAGGAAATATTCTATTAGTTGTCAAGTGGCTTAAATTACAGTTTTACTGAATGATATAGAGTTTGTGAAATTTGCTTAGTTTCTTTAAATATGATACCATGCACATATTTTCTCCCACTTTGTCATCTTAATGTAATTCGAAGCATCAAATTGATAGATTGTTAATAGTAACTTTCCTTATAACCCTAGTCCATTGCCTAGATTCTTTTACTGTATATTTGAATTCATTTGGCATTTGATGTAGGATTTTTCTACCTTCTTGTGAGTAATTTAATTACAGAGTTTTTTTTTTTTATACTATCTATTGTGGACCATCTAAAGTGTCTTTGTGAAATGAACGGAAGACTTTTTCATTATTTTTGTATATTTGGAATCAAATCATGTGTAATAATCTGATTCATGACACTGTACAGAGGCAAAATTACTTGGCTGGGGATTTGTCTTAGTTACTTTTCTCTCATCCCTGAGTCGAAATACCCAATGTTTACAAGTTAAGGGAGGAAAAGTCCATGTAGCTCAGTTTGTAGAAGTTTCAGTCCACAGTCACTTGGCTCCAAGGCAAGGTGGGTGGCAGAGAGGCATAGCAAAAGAGAAACAGTTCATGGAGGGTAGAAGGTAGCAAAACAAACAAAGGACATCCACATCTCTTTCTAACTCTTCTAACTTACCCAGGATACTTAGAGCAGATAGTAGTCACAGCCTTAATCCTAGTGCCCTTGATCCTAGCACTGCACCATGAATTAATTCCATCATACACTCTGGAACCACCCACCTCTGAGAAAGCTCCACCTACAACTGTATGCGCCTTTGGGGGCATCTAGATACAAGTCATAATAGGATTCTTTTTTTTTTTTTTTTTTTTTTTTGAGACAGGGTCTTGCTTTGTAGTTCAGGCTGGCCCCAAGCTCAGCCTCAAACTCACATCACAATTCTCCTGCCTCTGCCTCCCAAGTACTGGGATTACAGGCGTGAGCCACCACGCCCGGCACTGCGGTATGTGGTACTGGTTGCTGCTGGGTGTGAGTCTCCATGCCCAGTATTGTATGTGGTTACCAGGGAACCCGGGCCCTTGCTCTTGCAAGACAGGGGCAGGAGCCACTGAGCTAACTCCCTGGCCCCATAATAGGATTCTTTTAGGAAATTCTTTTAGATTTTTTTGGTACTGAGAATCAAACTTGGGACCTTGCTCTTTTGAGGTAAGCACAGTGCCACTGAGCTACATCCCTGCCTTGGGGGGATGTTTTCCCATGGTTTTAGGTTTACTAAAGTCTGTTATTTCTTCTTGGATTAATTTTTGTTATTTTTAATTTCCCAGGAAACCATCCATCTGATCACATTTTCAAATGTCTTTATATAATCATTTTCCTAACAAATAGCTATTTTTCTATACATGCATATTTTTCTAATTTTTAAATCTTATTGAGTATTGTTTCCTATATTCTCATATCAAATCCTGCGTATTTATTTGTTTCTTAATTTGGATTTCATAATGGCTTATGATTTCATCGTGTCTTTCTGGATATCTATTCTTATGCTTATTAC